>CM076239.1:25202328-25397328 GCA_038380155.1 Pseudococcus jackbeardsleyi | reverse complement strand
GTCTGGTCGGCTGTAGTTTATTATCGGATCGCAATATGTACGGTTCCGTGGTAGTGTCTGTTTTGGTGCTGGCATCTTCGATTGGTATCGCGATCGCAGCTACGACTTCAAATCCATCTGCAGGAAGACCATCTAGACAGACTGGGGCCAGAAATGCGACCAACAATGGTGGAAAGGTGGTGACTCTTCGACAAAGTTTCGGTAATACCGAAGAACAATGCCAATGTGTGATTTCCCATTTGTGCGACCCAAGTAATGTGATTAGTGTGTCGACGGGTGATAATCAGTATGTATTAATTGATGTTTGATTTTGATGAGCTTGCTAATTTAATTACCCTATAAGTCTAGGTTTTGACCATTAAAGAGGGGTACTTCGATTGGGATTTCATTTCCGCGTAGTAATCTACCTACTCTGGAATATACAGTTGTCTATTTGTCTGCAATTATTATTTATAGGTATCTTTACGTGCGTATGTACATACGTAGATTAATTGATAAACACCGCATAATCTTACTGACCTTCGTATCGGCAGTTGGTTTTTTGCCAAGCCAAATACTACGAAAAGCAACTGGAAATTGTAAAAAAAATTATTTTTACCCAGAGACCGATGCGGTGACAGTAATGTCTGCTGTAGAATGGATTCTTCGTCTTTACCAGCGGCCTCAAATTCGCCGCCTTCAACGGCCGATCAATCTAATTGCATTTGCGTACCATTCTGGCAATGCATCGATTACCAGCAATCTCCGGTACCGCCATCTGAGGAGGAAAATATTGAAAATATAATCAATCCTAGGTAGATTTTCAATCTGGATGCAAAATTTTCAAATATATTTTGATTTGACATTTTCAATGCTCAAAATTTTCATTTAGATTTCGTTGCGAGCCTCCGGATTTCTGCTGTCCGCCAACGAGTATAAATACCAATTCATCGGTGGTTACGGATTTCTCCACTCCTTCGTCTGTAATCACACCCAGTCCTCCTGTAGTAGTTGATACTCCGACCCAACCAGGCACTGATGTTCGAGCACCGACGTCATCGGAATCCAGTGTGCCTGTCCCTAGTGCTCCTGCCGAACAAGAATGTGGCATTAAAGGAAAGAGTCCCAATACGGCTAGCGAGAGTGATATTGATGCTGTGATCGATGCCGGGGTAAGAATCACGAATACCAACGATGAGAGTAAGTACCTATTTAATGAGAGAATCTTTATAATCCGTTCGCAACAATTGAGTTGGCATGTAACTCGCTGAAAAAAGCAGCATATCCGTCTAGAAATTAAATTTTGAGCATAAAATTGATTTTTTGATTTTGGATGAATTTTTTAAAATTATTAATGAAAGGATTTTCGAACTTTCATTTCGTGTTTTTTCTACTACTTTTTCAAAGAAAGATCAATATTTCAACCGATCATTCAAAAAGTAGAAGTTTCAAAATTTTCAATTTTCCAGTTCTCAAAATTGCGATTTTCATTTTTTGGAAATTTTTTTTTAAAATTGATCTCCTCCCACTTAATTAATTGAGATTATTTTCTTGTCTATCTGGAACCTTCAGGAATGGCTGACTTTTCATCAGTCATTAAAAATTGTTTCAGAAGATGTGATCAGCATCCATGATAGCTGAAAATTTGATATTGATCTAGGTATACCTAATAACTGTTAAATGAAAATATAGGTCCCGTATTTTAAAACTAAAATGACATCAGATTCTTGAAATTCAATTCTTTAGAATTAAATGATTTTTTTTGGACTCGATTGGCTTAAAATGCAAAGAAGCAGTCTGAATGGTTTCAAAACTTTAAATGAGTTGGTATGACTTGGGTTTCTAAGTGGTTTTTTTTCTAATTTAGTAAAAATATGGGTGAGTATTTACTTACCATATAGTTTTCTATTTTGCAAAAAAAAAAGTGAATTTTGAAGTTGCCTATTATCTTTATGAACTTTTTACTCTTGCTTTTAGGGCAAAAATATCAAAATTTTCTGGTTTCCCGGGGGAAAAATTATAATCAATTGAATTCAAGTGAATCTGAAAATGCGTCATTTTTGGATCCAAAATTTCTTCTTAGCTTTTTAGATCTAATTTTATAACCTTCCAAATTTGTTATCCAATTAGATCCGATTTTTTTAATTTGAAAAGAAAAATGCCTGTAATTGGATTAATTAGGATTCAAGTATTTGTATCCACTTATAATCACTTGGATCCATTTGGATCCGATTGGATCGCGCCATTTTTTAGATCGAACCGGATCTGATCAAATTCAATTGGATCTAATTTTTCCCCCGAGTTTGGTGAATTAAAACTTGAAGAATAAAATTTAGTAAATTTTTTAAAACTGCCTTCCAGTCAAATTTTTAATTGATCCATCCTCAAAAATTTCTTCTGACTGAAGAAATATTGAATTTCAATAATTTGGTGATGGTTTCTCATACGGGGTTCACACTGAAAAATTATGGGACAATTGAGACATCGTAAGTGCCCACACTACGGTCAAAAGTGTATCGAAAATATGAAAAAAAATTAAATTTTCGTTGGATGAACCAGATGTGTACAAACAATGGCGCACTCAAAGGGAGGCTCAGAGGACTCGAATCCTCTCCATAAGTTCAGAAAAAAAAAATCGTTACCAAAATATAAAAAGTACATTTTTTTGCGATTTTCAAACAAATTTTTTCAAAAAAATTTTCCATTGCTTCGCTTGGGCATGGATAGTATTTTGGTCGTCATTTCAATTTGAAAAGGTAATGACTTTTCAGTCAAAAATCACTAATTCCTCAATCTACTTCCAATTTTTCAGAAAAATCAATATTTTTGACTGAAAAATCTGTTATAAATGGCTAATTTGAAAAATTTCCCTCCTATTTTTTCTCAAATTTTCATCCCGTCCTTTAATTAATTCCTGGGTACGCCTATCGGTACAAATATTATTTCAATTAGAGATTAAACTCAATATATAAATTGATTTTCAAATCTTAGCTTCTTAGCTTATGATTTTTTACTTGTACGGGAAAAAATTACATAGCTTGTTTTGTGCAACTTCGACAGCTCAAAATTTCATTCTAAAGTAAAGATGACACATTCTTTTAGTGAACAGAATTTCGGCTCAATTGCGTGAACGAATTGTAACGGTTTCATTGCAATTGTATCTGTACCTGCGTTGCAAAGTCGTCACGACACAAATCAGCAACAGAAAATAGATATCTTGTACCTAAAACCGGTATGAATTTGGTTTACAGATGCAGGAACATATTTTGGCGAATTTCCATGGATGGTGGCGTTATTTAGAACAAACGGATATAACGGTGATTTAATCTGCGGAGCTTCTTTATTGTCTCCATATATCGTATTGACGGCTGCTCATTGTGTTAAGTAAGTTTTGCACAGCTGGTCAGCATCTCAGCAGGTTTCGCGGTGGTCATCATAATGATTTTATTCTTGCAGCAATATCGATATGAGTTTATTGAGAGTTCGTGCTGGAGAATATATCATCGGTAGTGAAGAAAACGAAACGCTTCCTCATCAAGATCGGACCGTAAACGCTGTCCATATACATCCAAATTATAATCCCAAACGATTGTACAATGATATGGCTCTTCTTAGCGTTAGCGAACCGTTCCGTTATGATACTAATGTTAATGGCATTTGTACTCCATTAGCTGGTACTGATTTCGCAGCACCTAATTCGTACAGACCTACTAATTGCTGGGCTACTGGCTGGGGAAAACATAACTTCAGTAAGTAAAGATTACCAAAACTTTAAAATAATATGCGTATAAGTACAATAATATTAAGAGGTTTCGGGTTTATGGCAATTGATTCCTTGAAATAAGGTTAGGTATTTTGAGTCCCAAACAGTTGTTTTTGAAAACTTTCCAAATTCATAAGAAAAAGCTATATCTAATTACGAATCGAGTGTTTGCGGTATTCGATTCTCTGGATTTTTGAGCCAAAAAATGATTTTTTTCAAATTGTTTCGCCCTAAGAATTAAACCTGATTAAATTATACTTACCTACGTAAAAAAATACAGCCAAAAAAGGGCAAAAAAATTCAAAAACTTAATTCGAAAAATGTTGGAAAATTACTGTAGCAAGTTTTCGAAGCTCTTTAATCTATTCATGGAATTATTTTGATTCTAAATCCAAAAGTGAACCCTTTTGGGGGAAGTGAGGCTAAAATTAATGGTAATTCGATGTTATTGAGATTAGTCGGTATCGTATTACGTATTTTTGGACTTTCATTATATTTTGGAAAAAAATTCCAATGTTGTGAAGGCTCGATTAAAATTTTTAAAATTGTTCTTCAATGCGCATGTTTTTATACCTAGAACAAATTCAAAAATTTTCAGTTTTGATCCCTTATCATCCAGATACTCCTTTATGAATTTGACCTTTTATTAACAAGAAAAATAATAAAATAAATTAATTGGGTCAAAAAATAATATTTTAAAATTTCATAATTCTCTTCAAAACCGTTTTTGTTTCTTTGTGTTTTTTTTTAAAATCATTGAAATAACATCAACGACGAGATTGGAGACGTCAAAAACATGGATTTTGAAACATTTTCAATTTCAAACCCACTATTTTTATTCCAAAGTTTCAAAATTTTTGAGTTTGGAGTCCAAATAATTTCAGAAGTACATAGATTTAGTAACTAGGCCAAAAAACATGGATTTTGATACCCAATTTGATAAAATTGAAAATTTTATAATTTTTAGATTGCAGTCAAAATAACCTAGAAAATTAATTCAGGATCTTTAAAATCTTCCTTTTAGAGCCTTTTTTTTGAGTGAAATTCTGTTGAGCTTTCTTCCTTATATTTTTGTTGCACTCTGTAATTTAAATTGGACTCACTCCCCTCCTCAGATGCTTGAAAAAATTCCTAGGTACCTACCTTGATATGTTTCAACTCAAAAACTTAAAAAAAAATTGTGAACTCAAAAGCTTTAATTGAATTTTGTGTACTTTTTGTGTGACTTTTAAAATTATCAAAACATAGGTATCTTATGACAATTTTCACACCTTTTTTTTTGAACTTCATTCGTACTTTCTCCTATGAACCTGGAAAAATTTTAAGAACCATCGTTTCAGAACCGAAAATTCGGAAATCGAACACTGCAAACTCAAAAACTCTCATTCTCTTTTTATATGCTTTTTAACTTTCTGTATCGCCAGCTTCTGCATTATTCAATCTCTTCTTTCAGCCGATAGCCACACCCAACTTAAGCTGAAGAAAGTCGAATTACCCATCGTGAATCGTGATGAATGCCAAAAAACTCTACGTACGACCAAATTAGGAACGAATTTCAATCTCGACTCGAGCTTCCTATGTGCCGGTGGTCAAAAAGGATTTGATGCGTGCAAGGTTAATGACTCTGGAATTATAAATAACTATACCTACCTAATGATTCTGAACCTGTTTTTATTTTCATGAATGGGCTAATCTGTTCGCCAGGGTGATGGAGGTGGACCATTGTTCTGTGCCAGTCGATCGAACGAAAATAAATTTATCCAAGTCGGTATTGTCTCATGGGGAGTTGGTTGTGGTAACGAAATCCCAGGAATTTACGCATCTTTGGAAGCCAACAGCGATTGGCTTACAACTGAGATAAATACTATGTCTGTGTTCAGACCGATCTAATTATTTATTATTTTTGTATTTTTGTACTTTTTTAAAATGAAAATATAGGTATTTTTGCGTTTTATCGTGTGTTTTCCCATCATTGCTGTAACGCTGAAAGTCGATACCTAAATCGGATTAATTACCATACTTGACTGACACATGATAACTTTGCCATAGGACGGGTCATCTTGATTACTAATTAGCATTTTTATCTGGTAGCCGAAGAAGAATGCCCGTGAAAATAAACATATTAAAGCGATGTTCGTTTTAGTGACGTCAAGATAAACTACGATTATAAATTAAACGTAGAATATATTTGCGTATTACTTATGGTATCTACCTGGATAGGACAAGTAGCCGTTGGGTATACCCAGCTGTCTTATCCGAATACACTTACGAAATTAATTATCGCAATGATTCATTTTTTCCACAATGGTTATCGTAATAGAGTCCTTGAAATTTTTTCTAGGTTCTTGGATAATATTGCCATCGTATGTATTCATCATTTCATTGGTTTCAATTTTGGGTTGATAATTTAGAAATCAATTCATTGGTGAGATGAATCAAAACATTTTTACCAAAAAAAAAGTGGATGAATTTTGATAGGTTCTCCTGTCTTTTATTTCAGACTGAACTATAATCATTTTTTTACATTTAATTAATTTTGTTGGGTTTTCCTGGACATACCTACCTTTTTCGCGGCAGATACTACATATAATTTTTATCAGGAAGATAAAACAAACTAAATTTCATAAAACAAAAATCAGTCCTTAATTTAAAAAACAATCATAAAAATTCAAGGAATGACTAATCATGATCTTTTTTCTCACCCCCTTTCAAACAATACCACCATTTGAGCCAATAAAGTTGATATTGATGAGTTTGTCCTCACTCCCCCCCCCCCCTCAAATAATCACATTCTTCGGAGTTGTGACGCACGATGCGGTGTATAGAAGCAAATGAGCTAAGAGATCGCGTAGTTACACGACCTTGAATAGTTTAGAACGGCGGTTGGGTGGTTTGGGTCGACGAAGAGGGTGGTAGAATAACGAAACGATAAGGAACACGTATTTACGGCAAACCGGTTATGCAACTTCATTTACTTCGATGAAAGGAATTACTCGGCATGTACTACGTAGGAGTTTGAAGACGCTTTGACATGAGTATTTCTCATTCAGAATAAATAATTTATTTAGGTAGGTACCTACTTATTGAAAAAAAATGATTTTTCGACGAATAAATTCTTAGAAATAATGAATTTTTTCCGATGATTCAAACTGTTGGCGAAAATAAAAAGTGGTTTTAAACTTTACTCTGAATGGAGAAACGGTCAAAATTTCGACTCTCCAACCTCTTCCAAAAATATTTCGAATTCTTTTACATTCAGACATTTTTTTACAAAACAAAATGAAGAGATGGCATGACTGATTTTTCTCCAAAATTAAGTGTAGGTAACTCCAGGTTAGAATAGCATAAGATATTGGATATTAAAATAACTCTCAAGGGCAAAAACAAGTTTTTGAGGGAAAAAGGTCTGAAGATGTGATGGTAGGGTGGTGATAGACGAGGTAGAAGGGTCGATTTACATTTCCACAGGTGCCTTAGTGTTCTCTAACGACTGAATACTTCGTTATTTAAAATCAAACTCGAGCCTTTAATTTAAAATAATTTTTATAAAAAAATCATTTGTTGAAAAATAAATTAAATTTATTTAATTTAATATAAAATAATATTTTAATTTTTATTTAATTTTTTTTCTAGCTCATCTGACCTCCCTTTTTTTCATTTCCTAACAGGTATCTCGTAATTTCAAAGCTGTAATAAATCCATGGTTTTCTTCAAGGTCGTATGGAGAAAAACGGAGCTCAGGGATAAAAATATATGAGAAAAAGAAATACATTTTGATATTTTGAACGTCGATATATGACATTATCAGGATGGGTCCGGAAGAAACCACCCTCCTCCTCCCCTCTGCACAAGTCTGATTTTCCTCACTTCAAACATTTTCGGTATAGAAGAAATACCTAATGTATCTACAATTCTACATAACAAAAATGAAAAAATTTGAAAATTTCTGTGGAAATAATTATTGATTCTCGTTAAAATAGGTACGTTAATTATTATTTCATCAACATCCAGCATGATACCTGCATTAACATTGAAGATTTTTACATATCGTGACAAGAAATGAGCTGATGAATTTGGGTTGCTTGAGGTCTTTTTATTTTATTGAAACCTTTGAAACTAGTACTGATTCCAAAATCATTTTTTGACCCCTAAAGATGATTTTAGCACCCAAGCTCACATATGGCCATCCCCGAAAGAAGGGATATCCCTTCAAAGAATTTCAAAAAAAAGAGAGATTTTTTATAACTTTTTGCGATTAAACTCGAAGCAGTTTTTGCGCAAAATGTCATAATTTAAGAGCTCGTCTTAATCCTAGGAGCCTTGGGAGGGTGTTTATCGATTTTCGGTGAAATGATCTCTTAAGGTCTTTTTTTCCGGAGACAATCGCATGTACTTTTTTTCGAATTACCAATATAAATGAAACTTTGGTCACAGAAAAAAAATCATAACTTGAACAAGCATGATTTACCATTAATTTTCTTCAACTTTTTGGAGAACCGCTTGGGATTGAAATTTTTTAATTGAATACCAACAATACTTATACGTACAAGAATTCTCAAAGAAAATCCGAAATAGATCCTTTTCAAGAACCTATTTGGCTTGGAGAAAGGCACCAAAAAAATTATGATTACCATAATTATGCGCGATCACGTAAAAGAAGGTAGGTACATAAGACAATTGACGCATTACCTAAACCTTAAGAGAGTAATAATGGGGAATGTACCAAAAATTATCATGGAGTAGGCGACAGGACACAGGAAAATTTTGAAATTTCAAAATTGTAACTATTTGGAGCTACAAGAGTTTTTACGGAAACCATCTTGTGGTGGACGAGGGGCTAAAGGTTCATCTTGCTCTCTAATTTCATTCCTTTCCATCATAGATGTACCTATCTACCCAACTGTAGCTATTTTTTGAGAAATTTACCTACCATTTCCTGAAATTGTTCATTTCCTATAAAATTTACCATTTTTTGAAAATTTAACCATCTCTTAAAAAAAGATTAAAAAATTGACTATGGAAAATTGAGAACTCAGAAGAAAATACCGAAATTGTTTTGAACTTTTCACTATTTTTAAAAATTTAAATCGTGTACCTATCCTTTTTGAAAAATACCTCATTTTGGGAATTTACGAGTAGGCATCAACCACAATTCAAAAACGGTTAAAATTCTGAAGAATTTAAATTTTTTGCCAAATCGTCAATTTTTTAAAAAATCAACGTTTCAGAAAAAATTGAAAATTTTCTCAAAAAATAAAAATTTATTTACAAATGGCAGGCTTTTTTTTCAAAATTGAACTTTCATTGAAATTATCACGAGGAATACCTACTCATGCTCTTTAGGCGGTAACACTGGACAGAGTAGCAGTATCGAACCTAGAACGGAGAAACGATCCTTTGCAACGGTGTGCAGTGATCTAGCTCTTCTTTCTGTCCGTAAAGTCTCTTCGTCAGTTTTCGGCTTTTATGACATTTTCGTTTAAATACCCGAGTTAAATTATTGAGTTCGGTGCGAATTAATTGATATTCTGCGTTGAAATCGTTGATACGTGTTCTATACCTAAGTATGTTGTGTTGGTACACTAGGGGCAGCGAAAAGGTGGTGTATGGTGGCATTCGCTCCGAGCAATTTCACAGTAGCACTACCAACTCACCACCAGTAGCCATACAAGGTAGGTACCTAAATAATTCGTACGAATTTTTCTGGTTTTGTGATTTTGTGTAAATTGTACTTTACTTATCAACTCGTGCCATTTTTCAGACGCCTTCAAAACTCTCGTTAACGATTATCGCAATCACGATTCGTGTAAGTTTTCTAAATACCCGATTATTTTTTTCTAAAAATTTTCATAATGACGTAATTATTTCCTTTCGATTTTTAGATGCACTTTGGATGGGAAATAATCAAGGCGGAAGTAAGAAAATCTTTGAATATTCTAAGGGTCATTTCAACCCAGGTATTTGATTGTCAACCTATTATGTTTCATTAATTCTTTTCCAGCTTCAACTGCAGCCATATTCAAATTCGTTGGAGGTTTGTAATTCATGGTTTGAAAAAAAAAATGGCGCGCGATAACCTTGTTTCGATTCTAGGCGATCCTCTTGTTTTACTTGGGCCTCCTAATAATCCAAATGACGTCATGTCGGAAATAATTTATCCGACGGAGAAACCGCATACGTTAGGTAAGACGTTGAAATACCTATTCTGGCCAAAACCAAAATCAAAACGAATTTCGATTTGATTATGGTTTTGGCAGCACCCCACCAATGAATCGAATCATTTTTCTTCGAATCGTTCCTGAAATGATTCGAATCACGAATCACGAATCATTTTTCTGAATTATTTTTTCGAATCTTTTCAAAAAATCAATTTTTTCAGTATTAACATAAAAAAGTAACAAATTGTCGCTTTTAAACATATTTAGGCCTTCTACTTGAGTATTGAACCTAATCTCTCTCTTTTTCAGAGTTGGGTCGACGTTCACAAAACGAACGAAAAGTTCGTTCACGTTCGTGAACGAAGACCTAAAATGAACTGAACGAAACGAACGAACGAGTATTTTAACAATGAACGAACGTGAACGAGTGAACGACCAAAAAAAAGACCGAAAATGAACGAACGAACGACCCAAACGTTCGTTGTTTCGTTCATTTTTTTAAAATAAGAACGCTAAAAACGTCTTAAAATGAAAGCCAATAGAAATGATGATGAATATATCGGATATCTGATTGGAGGTGATCATTGAAAGTGAAATTCTTATTTTTAAACTCTTATTTCTTATTTTTAAAGTTTGTAAATAGACCCTTACCTTATGAACTTAGACACGTTTCTGGTCATTTTACAAACAATAATACATAAAAAAATATAGTGAGAAGTGAACGAAAAAGTCGTTCACACTCGTTCACGTTCACGAACGAGTCGTTCACGTTCACGAACGAAAGGTCCAATTGAACGAATGGAAACGAACGAACGAATTTTTCAGCAATGAACTGAACGAGAAACGAACGAATGAACGAGATTGCCGCAACGAACTGAACGCGAACGCGTTCACGAACGACCCAACTCTGCTCTTTTTAGATGTCTTTAGCTTCGTTTTTTCAGAAAATGACAATGTACCAAAAAATTCTCCATCAAAAATATCAAAATTAATAAAATCAAAAACCTTGAAAAAATTGTAGGATTGAAAATTCTGATAAAAATTCTATGTAAAACCTGGAAAAATGTAAAAATTTTGCGTTAAAAAACTAGAAAACACGGCATTTGAAAAAATTGAAATGATTCGAAAAACTTGAATCATTTTCACGAATCACGAATCGTGAAATAAAATGTCGAATTACGAATCATTTCAGTCACGAATCGTAAATTTTTTGATTCGAATCATGGTTGGTACTGGGTTTTGGTTATCTAAAGGTATTGGTTATACCTAGCTATCTAACCTACCTACGTATTTTATGAAACGAGACGTTGGATATTAAAAAAATCATTTTTAATAACGCTTTGCTTTTTTTCTAAAGTAAGTAATTACCTACGTAGATAATTCTTATCGACGCTTGAAAGGAATGTTATTAATTTTTACTGGCGATATCGAAAAGACTATCTATCTAGTCCACATTTCAGTAGTTATACTACGACAAGAAATTATTAAAACAATTTCTATTCGATCTAAAGTTGTAGCGCGTTTCCCCTGATCATATTACCTACATTCTTTGGCCTTTCAGAATAATCAGTCATGTGTTTAAAAAAAAAACTGTATGTAATCGTTTACGTTTTTCTAGGCTATACGTTAGATCGGGAATTGTTGAAGAGCAGCTGTGCACCGACTGGTGAGTATTCAACATGAATAATAGTTCAATAACGTTCAACTCGAAGTCTAATTAAAGTTTCTGGTGTGATAAGGGGGGGTCATTTAGCCCTGGGTGGAACTTCGACAAAATTTTTATGCCATTCGACTTACCTATGTAGGGTGGCCTAAGCATGACGCTCGATAAATCGACCGGGTAATATGATGAAATCTGCTCTCACCGATTGGAATGAAACTAGCCCTAAAAAGTCATTCTTGATGTAAAGTCATCCCAAAAAATTTGTTGGCTCGACACCCCCCCCCCCCTCCAATCCGAATAAAACGGCCATAGATACCCAAAATTCAATATGTCGTATCTCTAGAGGAGGTAGTTCAAAAACGCTGAAATTTTCACAGAAAATATTCAATGGATAGGTGTATACGTCAGAATTTTTTCAGATTTTCTTTCACATATTTAGGGGGGTTTTATAGGGGTGTTGAAATTTCAAAGATTCGTTGAAAAAAATTGGGGGAACTATGGTTGCGATTTTTTTTGACATGGATATGTCTTAGGGCTGGGGGTAAAATTTGAAAAGCGTTACGTAACGCTGGAGACATAATGACATTAAACTGGATTTGAAACATTTTTCATCATGACATGATAACATTATTTTGGACTTGAAAAAAAATTGAATCATGTATCGGTGATGTCGAATATAAAAAAACTTGAAAAAATTTTGATGGTCGCGGACATAAAAACTTGGAAAAAATATTAAAATTCATTGACATTTTAATAAAAACTTGTAAATTTTGAATACATCGTAGGAGGGGGGGGATACTTTTAGATCAAGACATCATTGCATTATGTATGTTAAACTTGAAAATAATAGGAAAAAGACTAAATCAAGACGTAATGACATTGTGTTCTTGAAAAAAAATTGCTTGATATTTTAATAACAAGTTGAAAAGTAATAAAGTAGAATATGTATATTTTTTGAGCAAAAAATTATGAAAAATTAATCTGAAAAACTGAGGAAAATATTTGAAAGTGTTGAAAAAACAAGAAAAAAGTTGGAAAAAATATTCAAATGCATTGACATCTTAATAAAAATTTATGAAATGAGGTATGTTTTGAGGGAAAAAGGAATATGTGATTGCGCATACGAAAAGACGGCACCGACCAAAAAAATGACTTTTGAGTTAACCATCAATCCCTATGTAGAATTTCGCGTAGAATCCGATAAAAATATCGCTGGTTTGGTTACTCGACTTTAAAAGGCTGAAAACGGCTCTTACATAAGGCCAAAAAAATCAAAAATGCTCAAAAATGCTCAAAAAAAAATTAAAAAATTTTCCCCTTAAATTTGTATGTAAACTGAAGCAAAATACCGCAAAACTCACGACCGATCGATTTTCCCCTTCAAAATAGTCGAAAACCCATTTTTTGGTTGATGAAAAAAATGAAAAAAAGTTCCAAAGTTCGTAAAAATTAAAAAATCATCCGCAGAAGCGATAAATATTTATTATCATGTTTTAGAATAGAGAGGAGTAACAGTGTGAGAAAATTGGTAAAAAATTATCCGCAGAAACGATAAATATTTATTATCATGTTATCAACATTTTTTGTGCTTGGACACTGCGATGAAAAATTGGATTGTACATCGTCGATGAGCGCGAATAGTTTGGTCAAATATTGCTGGAGTGTGTCAGTGACACACAGAAATAGATAAAATTTACCCCACCCCTTTAGGTTCAACCAATCCGGAGAAAAACACGTTCAAAACTTAAAACGCGTTTTTTTCAAAACGCGTTTTTTGGTCGGTGCCGTCTTTTCGTATGCGGCGTCACATATGTATTTTAAAAAGTGAGAAAAAAAAACTAAAAAAAGAACCTATTTTAAAATGGTGAAGAACTGAGAAAACAATTTATTGAAAAATATTTTGTTTTATAAATATTTTAATGAAAAGTTATGACGTTTTGTCTTTATGGCATCATCTTTAAAGTAAATTATGTACATTTGAACATATCCATGATCGAAGGTTTTTACCCTAAAGGAAAAAATGCATTAATTTTTTGAAAACTTTGTCATACCCTTAGGTATACGTATACTGTAAACAATTTTCAGACCCCGAGAGGGGTGCTACATGGTCAAAAAAAATCAAAAATCGGAGAAAGCAAAGTACTACTTTTCCTTCCTCTCACGAATCGTTCGAGTGCTAAAACTCGCACTTTTCTTCCCTAATACAGAAAAATATGGTCCAAAACTCATAAAGAAAAAACCATTTTCCCTCCCCCGTTGTGAAATAAACTATTTCTCCGATTTTTAATTTTTTTGACCATATAGCACCTCCCTCGGGGTCTGAAAAAATTTTATGGTATACCTAAGGGTATGACAAAGTTTTCAAAAAACAAAATCGCAGCCATGGCTCCCCCCAATTTTTTTTAACGAATTTTTGAAATTTCAACACCCCCAAATCCCCTTCTAAATATGTGAAAAAAAAATCTGAAAAAATTCTCACGTATACACCTATCAGCGTTTTTGAACTATACTTCCTCTAGACATACGACATATTGAATTTTGGGTATCTATCTATGGCCGTTTTATTCGGGTTGGAGGGAGTCGAGGGTCGAACCAAAAATTTTTTTGGGATGATTTTACATCAAGAATGACCTTTTAGGGCGAGTTTCATTCCAATCGGTGAGAGCAGATTTCATCATATTACCCGGTCGATTTATTGGGTTTTCAAGCGTCACACACTGGACCGAATAGCCGAAAACCACGCGCATATGGGGAAAAATTCAGATGTATGAATTTGATGTATTGTCTATTTCTGCCAATAACATATGATGTCTAATTACCTATTAGAATCAATTTACCCCCCTAACCCACCCACGCGCGTGAAAACGTTGACCTAAGCGTCGCGTCACAATGTGTTGCAAAGTGCTACTATACGTTAAGTTGTGCGCCTGTTAACGTTTACGTTTCGTGTACGAATGAATGCAGGTATTTTCTTGCAAAAAAAAATAACATATGAAGAAAAAAGTAAGGGCTTTTCAATTTTTCAAACTACACTTCTCAATGTTACGTCATTTTCGAGATAAAAAATGTTAAAGTTGATATTAAATTTGACAATTTTGAAACCTAAAGTTAAGCATAAGTTTTTTGGTCCAAAAATTCACGAAAAAAAGTGTATTTAAAGGTATTCAATGCAATTATGGTCAGTTTTTTTGCGGATACTTGCGGATTTTTCACTTATTCAGCATTTTCTCAACTATCAAGCAGGGATTTTCACGAATTTCCGTGAAATCCTACATATATTTTTTTAAACATTACATTTATTTTGGAATTTTTCTTGCAAATTTCTTCGATAGTCCATTCATAGAAAACCAAAAATGAATAATTCGATATCACTATCACTTCTCAATCCGAGCGGGGGGGGGGTGTTACAAATGCAAATATCGGAGAACGACCAAATAACAGTGTGACATGTCAAAATATATGGGTTTTTGATACCCGGGAATTACATTTTTGGCTTATTTTTACCTATCGACCCCCTCGATACGGGGGGGAGGGGTGCCACCATACTCAAATTTTGAACAACGACCTAAAAATGGTGTTATATGTTGAAATGTCGGTTTTTGATAATCAGAAATTCGATTTTTGGATCCATTTTATCCCTCAACCCATCGCCCCCCAGGGAGGTGGTACCATTACTCAAATTTTGAACAATGTCCAAAGAAATGGTGTCTTATGTCGAAATGTAGGTTTTTGATAATTAGAAACTTGATTTTTGGATCCATTTTATCCCTCAACTCCCACGATCCCCCAGGGAGGTGATACCATTAGTCAAAAACCTACATTTCGACGCATTACGCCATTTTTTTCGGTCAATTTCCAAAATTTGAGTTTGATATCCTCCTCCCAGGTAAGGGGGTATCGAAGGGGTAAAATGGACCCGAAAATTGCATTCCCGGTTATCAAAAACCTACATTTCGACATATCGCGCCATTTTTTTTGGCCAATTTCCAAAATTTGAGTTTGGCACCCTCCCCCAGGAGAGGGGGTGTCGAGGGGGTAAAATGGACCCGAAAATCGGATTCCCGGGTATTGAAAACCTACATTTCGACATATCGCACCGGTTTTGTGGTAATTTTTCAAAATTTGAATTTGGTACCACCCCATTTGGGGTTGGGGGGTGAAAATGATGTCAAAATCGAATTCCACGTTGAAAATTATGTAAGGAGCATTCTTTTTTCTTCTTCTAGACTGCTCGTTTTTTCAATATAACACATGCGCGTGCTTTTTGGCTAATCGGCCCAGTGTGCGTCATGCTTAGGCCACCACTCAAAAAATCTGAAAAAAATTCTAAATGGTGTAAAATAGAGTGAGAAACGTAAAGAAAATTATTATTTGAATCCACCCTCAGCATGGTGCCGCCAGAGCGATTTAAAATTTTCAAGGTCAAATTTAAGGTCGTTATAGTGGTCGAAAAAATTTCGGGGTACTCCTCTCTAGTACCTCTACCTACATGCCAAGTTTGAAAAAAAAAATGGTTGAAAACTCGCGGAGATAGAATTTTTAGATGAAAATCACGTATTTTGAGGCCCCTGCTCCCGGGGGGGGGGGGGGGGTGGTAAAAATTTTTTTTGCACTCTAAAATCATCTTCTACATAGGTAAGTTGAATAGCATAAAAATTTTGTTGAAGTTCCACCCAGGGCTAAATGACTCCCTTACCACACCAGAGCCTTTGAAATATTGTAGACTTGACACGCAATATTTTATTTAATACGCACTCAAATACCTGATGTCTACCTGATAAGGATATTTAGACTCACTCCTTTTGTCTCTGTTTCTTTAGATAATAAAGTGGAAGAAACGATGGTAGCTTTGCCTATTCATGTGACCATTTCACCAAATGTTTTGGAAAATGAAATTCAGAAAGTAGGTCAATTTCCTCATTCTTTCATAGGAGCTTATTAAGCCAGTGAATATTTCCTGACCAATGTCACATGCGTATAAAATACCTAGGTACCGTGTGGCGGGGTGAGATTGATTTCCGGGGTGAGATTGATAACGCGGAACATTTTATGCGCTGGTAACTTTGCTATCGGTTTTTTTACTTTTTTCAACGCTAGGTTGTGTTACTGTAGCTATGCATGCTGGCGATGATGCCGCAACCAGTTTGCCAAAATGAAAACATTTGTTCATTTCTATTTCACGTTTTCGAAAATTTTATAATGAAATTTTGATAATGCGAATTTCGTAATTCTGAATGCGCAACGAAGTCAGAATTTTTTAAAAATACAAAAATGAATAGGTATACAATTTACATTATTGGTACTAGCGGTCAGTATTTATGGTGTTAAATGTCGAAATTTTTTTGCCCAGCGGTTCTCCTATAATAGGTAAGTGTTTTTCGTTTTTGGGGTGAGATTGATAGCTTATCAGAAATGCTCAAAACGTAGCCAGGATCGCGTCCTTATGGAAATTATGATACAAAAAATGTTGGGAAATGCAATTTTCACAAAAATAGTCACAAAATTTGAAAAAAATTTAAGAATTGTAAATATTGCTTAAAAATTGTAAAATAACCCTAAAAAAAAATTAACACAAAATATCAACTATCAAAATTTTAAATTTCATTCGGTTTTTTTTTCGGCTTTTTGGCATGTAGTGTACTATGGTACGCTACTCGAGTGATATACTTACGTTTTTCAAAAAAAAAAGTCATTTTGTAACGTTTTTTTGACCAAAAAAAGAAATTATCAATCTCACCCCGGAAGGTGGGGTCGGGGTGAGATTGATTCGATCTTCAAAACGTGCTGGGGAGGGGTGGGTGTTCGAAAAAACAGAAAAACTGGCAAAACTCAGCAGAGGAATGTACAAGACAGCTACATAAAAATTTTCAGATTTTTTTGAGCTAACCATGTAGCCACAATAGATTTTCAAAGTTTTTCCTTGAAACAGTCAATCTCACCCCGCCACACGGTAGTACGTAATGTAATTTTACTCATTCAATCGGTCGATATTATCGATTGAATTAGTAAGCAAGACTAATCTATTCTATAATCAGAAATTTTTCAATGATTTAAAAATGAAATTCCACTGATTCATCGGTTGACTAATTTTGATTGTTTCATGATGAAATGGGGTTAAAATAATTTAATCCAGTTTAGAAAGTTATCAAATCATCATATCATTGCCCTTCAATGCTTCAATACGGGGTGATCCGGATACCACCTAAAAGATTTTAACCACGTATTCTATGTACTCATCATTTGGAGTAAAAAATGTTATATACATGATGGGTCATAAACGCTTCATTACCGAGTTATTCACTTTTAAAGGGGGTGTGGGTTTTACCTAAAATTTGCCATTTTTGCACTTGTAATGAAAATTTTTAGGGGGGATGTGGTGGAAAAAATGAAATTAGCTCCATAGAAAGGTATGCTAAATTTTTTTAATTTTTAGTTCATTAAGGAAGTGTTTTAAAGCAAAAAATGTGTTTTTGTACTACGAGAAAAAGCGGTTAAACATGGGACAAAAATTCAATTTTTTCAGTTTTATTAATTTTCAAAGATACTACTACTTATCTAACATCTATCAACGTATCAACCCAATTTTCTTTTCTTTTTTTTTTGGTTCATTGGATGCTGAGTTATCAATTTATCAAATTTCAACCATCCTATGACATTTCTGTAAAAATCAAATTTAATAATTTCTCATAATTCCTTCTTATTACTTATAAAAAAATTGTGTTTAAAAATGTTTTCTTAAAAATCGAAAGGAAGGGCATTTGAGCATCATTTTCCATGTGGCAACGCTGCGCTGTAAGCGACTTCCGCGTAAGCAGCCACGACGCTCGCCTCGTCGTTAAACGAAACATTTTACGGGCGTCGCGACGCGCAGCGTTGCCGAATTTCCCTGTTCTTTACTCTACGATATCTCAGAAAGAAACCATTTTTGGCCTATGTTGAACATGACATTTTTTGTTCGTATTAATGAGTAGAATACGTGGTTAAAATCTTTCAGGTGGTATCTAGATCACCCTGTAGGTATATTAAGAAGTAAAGAATACTAACAAGGGATTTACTTCTTTTGCAGGAGATGTCGCTGCGTTTCATGAAAATAGATAATTTAACTGACGGGACCCAAAAAGATGTAAAATTATTGGTGCGGGATTTGATAAATGTCCGATTACAGCTCTCCAAAGCTCATGAAATTATCGGAAATGAAAGATCGAAATTTCGCGAACAACTCGGAAATGAAACATCGAAATTTCGTGAACGTGAGCTCAACTTAACCGCGAAACTTGTAAGTAAAGAACAGAATAATGTACCATACATATTCTTAATTCCTAATTAAGTAAAAACAATTTTACTACAAGAATGGAAAACCTAGGTAAATTTTGAATTTTGATAAAATTTTGATTAAAAGTCATTGTTGTAACGAGGAAATATTCGCCGGGTGAGTAGAGATTTGTGCGCCCCCTCACAGCAGCATGTATCACAAAATAAACCGCAACCTTGCAAAAACTAGGATTTTCCATTGTTTTCCAAATTTTGGAAAGTGATAATTTTAAACCGTTTTTTGAAAACGTACATTAGGGAAATTTTTTTTAAAGGTGGGTTTATAATGGAAATTACTGCGGTAATGGAAAAAGTTAAAGACAAAATTGAAACTTGATTTTTCAAGTTTTTCTAAATCGATAATGAAAAATAGAAATTCGAAACAACTCGCAAAGCTACCAACAGTAATGGAAAAGTTGAAAAAATTTTAACTTTTCCATTATTTTTGAATTTTGGGCAATAGACTGTCTATTACCATTATAAATGATAAGTATTGAAACTACAGTTTTCAACTTTTTCTATTACCACAGTAATTTCCATTATAAACCCACCTTAAGCATTTGTAAATTACGGAAGCGAGAGTGAAAACATTTTCAGATATCTACGTATGTGTACCTATTAAAAAGATACCTAAAAATAACTTCATAAAAACTGTACCAAATGGATTTTAATAAGTATGATGAGTATAGATGAAAATGTGCGCCCAGTGCGCTGGGTAAGAAGTAAGAACTCATCCCCTTCACCATTGTGATAGAAGTATTTTGTATAAGAGGTCGGCATTATTTCAACTTTGAGGGAAAACTATTCCTAATTACTTAATGATTTTTGTTCAAAAACATGAATAAGTGGAGAATCATCAAAATCTAATAACGCCGCGCCGTTTCAATCGACATTGGATGGACTTTTGAAACAACGCCTCTACTAACCTCGAACGATTTTCCTAAATTTTGAGAATTTTATCATAATTTCTTAAAAAGGGTCATTTTTCAAAGCTTACAAATCATGGATAATCCATAAAAAAAAAATCCTGTTTGAAAAGATCGGTGTGTTCAAAAGGTCTGCAACAAAAAACGGTACTTGGGAGAATTGTACAGACTATGTTGGTATTCAGTCACCTCCTCATTAGTGGATTTTTTTAACCCTTCCTTCTGGGCTACGTTTTCAAAATTGAAATTTCTGCCCTCCAGGGCCTATTTTAAGAAAAATTTGGAACTGCGCATGTAAGTGCATTTATTCCCCCTTCCGACCTGTAGCCAGGAATTTCTCAAAGAGGGGGTCACGGGTCAGAATTTTCATAAATTTTTGGGAAGTTTCAAGTTTATCTCCATGCGAATTATTTTGGTATCAAAACCAAAAATAATATCAAATTCAAGCAGTGGGAGTCAGAATTTTTTTGGTAGATAACAAAATTGCCAATACTGGCATGGAAGGAAAATAAGACGGTTTTTTCGCATAATTTTCTCAAATAGTCCATACAACCATGAGCTTGTTCATGCCCGAGCGAAGCGAGGGCGAAGCTTTGGAAAAAAGGGAGTTTGAATGTCCGAAAAAGACATTTTCATGTGAATTTTATTTTAGGTACCTAGTCGTCAAATTTCACCGATCGTCCCTGGTGCTAAAAGGGGTGTTCAGACCCCTTGGACTCCCCCCTAAATACGCCACTGGCGACTCATGTTGATTTTCGCTGATAATCTAGCCAAAACCAATCCAAAAAAAATTAGTAATTTAACTTGAGATAGGTATCAGCGAAAAATCACTGATTTTAGATTTATATATTTTCTAATTATTATTTCTTTGATTCAGAAAAGGTGAAATTTTACTAAATTTTACTAATTCAGATCTGCTCCAAAAAAACCGCAATTTCCAAATTTTTTTCTGCTCAAATCTGTGTGCATGTAGGTATTCCTGCGCCATCGCCACTAAAATAACAGGTTACTAATTTTTTACAGAACTTTGACACCCCTCATTTTTTTCTCCGATTCTGTCTTCCTCTTGTATAATTTCTGGTTGCGCTCATGTTTAATTTGATAAAAAAAAATTGTAGTTTCAATTCAATGTAAATAATAATGAGAAATACTTATTAATTTTTTTAGTCCGAGCGAAGCGAGGGCCAAAATTTTAGAAAACCTCAAACTCAAGGCATTAATAATTAACCTGAATAAAAAATTGGCCATTAGAAATACATATGAAAAGGCCGAGCGTAGCTAGGCCAAAGCTTTTAAAAACTTTGATTTTCAAGCATCGGAAATGAGTTTTAAGAAGAAAGAATGTAATAAAATTAGTTCATATAATTCTGAGAAAAATTGGAACTGCACATTTTTCGTTTTGGAGCTGCGCATTAAAATAGGCACTGCGGTCCTCCAAAGTTCAGCTAAACCTTTTTTAAATTTCTTCGCGGAATCATCGACGGTGAGTGAAATTTTTTGAATTTCTGAACTATGATAGATCAGCAAATTTGTCTATGGTCATCTGGTTACTGGAATCTTGACAGTAATGCAATCGTGAGAATGTAATCGCGACCAGGGGTTTGTTGATGAATTTTCGTGTAAGAATAACTAATTTTTTGAACTTTTCCCTTTGGAATCACTTCGGTAGATAACTAGATATGTACCTACTTAGATTATTTCTAATCTGTTATAACAGATAAGGAGTTGGAATTCCTCGGGTTTTTTTTTTCATCTGCGGGAGATGAATATTGCGTGTTAGGCATTTTACATTTCTGATAAGAATTCCAATAATTTTAACTAGGGAGGAAAAGATAGATAATTCAGTAATCAGTAGCAATAAACGTTCGAGAACGTTAACATCCTCTCAAAGAAAATGTGTTTGAGAGATAATTTTGATTCTTGCCAACAAAATACAATTAAGGATAAAGGGAATTAAAAATTTTTTGGGTTGAATGCATGGAAAAATACAGGAAAAAATTTTGAGACAAAGGAATTCGAAAACTTTTGGAAATTGGATTGAATTCATTTTCATTTTAAAAAATGGGAAACTTAATATTTTGAATTGAAAAATGCATACTTACAGTTCATAAATGAGAAAAATTATCATCATATAATTTAAAAATTTTGTGGAGATATTTTAGAATTGTAATGCGCGCCCTATTTAAGGAAAATAAGAAAGGGTAATATTTTTTTTCATGAAAAAAACAAGTGTCACTTTATGTCCCATTTTCTCAAAAACTGTTTGGTCCTCCAAGTTCATTTTTTTACCCCTTATTTAGGGGTGTCCCAGCAATATTTTAACGAGAGGGTTTGCGGAAATTCCAACTTTATCACAAAAATTTCATCAAAATATACAAATTAGTGCTCGATTACAGAAGTAAATTACACAAAAAATCACAAAAAATTGAAATTTGAAAAAAATCCTCGTGTTGAATTGAAAAGGAAGCACTACTGAACATACCTACCTACTTAAAAAAAAAAAAAAACAGGAAGTAAATCGGTTGGGTAGTTCCGAAAAAAAAGGGACAAAAGCACAAAAAAAAGAACTTTTCAGGAGAGATCGCTTCAAAGTAGAGTAGAGCTTTAACAATCCTAGAAAAATCAAATGCATACAGTAGAAGGCAATCGCAAAAAAATGAGACAAAAAACTTCATAATTTTTTAAAAAGAAAACAAGTAGAAATTATTTTGGAAAAATTTTTTTCACTTATCATAACATAGAAAGGAAAAATGACCTTTTTCAATTCTCAATTTCTTAAAACAATCAGATGCATGCAGTAAAAGGTCTTAACAGAAATTAAAGAAAAATTTTGTTCAAACTTCAATCAAAACTAGGCAAGTTGAACTTTTCTGGGAAAATAAATTTTTCCAATTTTTTGTTTAAGTGAAGTTTTTGTCTTAGTGGTTTTAGATTGAGACAGTGAAAGAGGAGGTGTTGGGTGGTGATAGGTTCGGAGTTGCAAAAATGATTCAGAATTTTTTTCCAAGCTTGGAAAGTTCAAATTTTATGGGAAAAAGGGAAAAATGAACTTTTGGAATTTTGGAAGCTTTCATGGTTTTGGAACAATGGTTTGCATACAGTAGAAGGAAAACATGTACAAATCACGAAAAATGAAACAGGAATTTTTTTCAAGATTGACAAGTTCAAATATTTTAGGAAAATATATTTCTTTAGAGATCTACGCCGTGATAACGGCGGCGGCGGCGGCGGCGTCGTTGCCGGCGCGCCGCCGATTGAATTTGGTGGCGGCGAATTCGACGGCGTCATTGTTTTTTGCCTTCAAAATCGGGTTTAAAAAATCGAAAAATGACGTCATTTGCAAAATATGGCTGAAAGTGTTGCCCGAGCATTACGTTTTGAAAAATGAAAAGTGAAAAACTGTCATTTTAAAAATATTTTACAAGCTTTTTTTGCCTTTTTGGGGAGGGAAATTTCTCTTTCGCCGATACGCCACCGACATAGAAATCGGCGGCGGCGGCGACGTTTTTCGGCGCCGCAGACGTCTATATTTCCTCCCAAAACCAAAAATGGGAATATGAATTTTTTGAGCATTTCAATATTTTGTAACAATTGTTTATCGTATGCATACAGTGAGAGGTGGTAATGTAATGATCATATAAAACTATTCAGAATTTTTTTCCGAGCTTGGAAAGTTCAAATTTTATGGGAAAATATAATTTTCCAATATTTATCAAAGAGGAAAAATGAACTTTTGGGTGCTTTAATAATTTTGTAATAAGTATAGGTTTGCATAGAGTAGAAGGTAAGTAAACGTGTAATAATCATAATAAATGAATCAATTTTTTTTTCCAAACTTGGAAAGTTCAAATTTTATTATGATCTTTACACGTTTACCTTCTACTGTATACAAATCAATATTCCATAACTATAAAAGCTCCCAAAAATTCATTTTTCCCCTTTTTAGTACATACCTATTGGAAAATTTTATTTTTCCAAAAAATTTCAACTTCCAAGCTTGGAAAAAAATTCTGAATCATTTTTTATGATCTCTACACGATTACCTTGTACTGTATGTAAACCAATACTCCAAAATTATAAAAGCTCCCGAAAGTTCATTTTTTCCCTTTGCAAGACATAGCCACAATTTATTTTTCCCAAAAAATTTGATTTCCCAAGCTCGGAGAAAAATTCTGAATAATTTTATATGATCATTACGCTATCGCCTCTCACTGTATGCATAGGTACGATAAGCAATTGTTCCAAAATATTAAAAAGCTCAAAA
This sequence comes from Pseudococcus jackbeardsleyi, assembly GCA_038380155.1. Lineage (NCBI taxonomy): Eukaryota > Metazoa > Arthropoda > Insecta > Hemiptera > Pseudococcidae > Pseudococcus > Pseudococcus jackbeardsleyi. The sequence continues at coordinate 25,373,264 of CM076239.1, read as the reverse complement.
AATTCATTTTCCCATTTCTGATTTTGGGAGGAAATATATTTTCTCAACATACCTATTTGAACTTGCCAACCTTGAAAAAAATTCCTGATTTATTTTACGTGATCTGTACACGTTTTCCTTCGGCTGTATGCAAACCAATTCTTCTTTTTTTCTCAAAAAATATTTCAAGTTCTGTACAAATTTGAAATTTTTTCTCTTTTTTTTTTTTGAAATTTTCATCAACATTTTTTGGACTATTTGAAACAAATTACTTTTTTTTCTTTTCTGCTGATGGTTAGTTGTATTGTTAACAATGAGAAGTCGAAAATAATATACATATTGTTAAAAATGTTATTTTTCAAAATATTTAGAATTGAGAAAAATTGATTACCTACTTATGTAAGATTTTATCAATCCTAAGGGATTGATTTTAACTGGATGGACACAGATTAGGCACTTGATACCATAAATTGCCGAAAAAATAACGTCAAATTACGAGATAATATCGTTTATGACTGACATTAATTCATGGATATTTAAAACCTCTGTAAAAAAAATAGCGCTGAAGATTCAAAAAACGGAATAAACTTTGAACTTTAAAAGCTCAACTTTACATGCACGGATCGACTTCAAAATTTAATCACCTCTTCTCCAATACACGTTCTAATCACTGTAAAAATTTCAAGTCAATTGGTCTGCGTCAGAAATAAATGTACCAAAACTGAGCTTCAAAACTCAAAAGCTCAGCTTCCTGTGCACAGAATTGAACCAAAATCTAATCACCTCTTCTCCTATATGATCTACAGTATCTACACCTACTGTAAAAATTTCAGCCCGATCTGTTCAGTTTAGCGAGAGAAATCGTGTCAGAAAAAAAAAGGCTTCAACATATAAATAAACAAACAAACCACTATGAAGTGAACGCAAATCGGATAAGCCCGCTAATGAACTCTAACCATTGAGTTTTTCCTCGCCTTATTCTTTTAATCTCGCTGTGAACTACCTACACAATGCAATCGTGTTTGAAAATTTGTACAAAAGAAACAAACTCTTACCGATTTGTTCAATACATTTTTTTACAGATATTTATCTCAGTTAGGCCTAAGAATGAAGAATGAAAGTTATAACTTATTCATGAATAATTTTTCAAATCTAATCTGCATTCTATTATTTATTCACAGAGTAAACTGGAGAATGAGAGCAAAGCAAAGGATCTTCAACTGTTGAAACAAAGCTCGTTTCATAGAATTACATGAAGATGATATCACTTTAACCAATGAAGAACAAACGAAGATGAGCAAAATTAACGATAAGAGCAAGAGATCACGAGTACGCCTCAGATACGTTTGTGAACATGTGATTAACGATTAACGACCTGAGCAAAGACCCACTGATAGAAAAATTAAACATAGAACTTGATTTGGACGAGCACAAAAACTTGATGAAGCTTACAAAAGCTGAGCGGATAAAATCAGTTTGTAACGCGCTTGTGACCTTAAAATTTGACAGAAACGCAAAGGTTCATGAACTATTTATGACAGGTCCTAAAACTAAAGAAATCTCGCTTTTCCCAAATAATGACTGTTGGAATGAGGGTCTCGTGGCTTTTATAAATGGACACAAAACAGGTGTAGACTTTACAAAGATAGTATATAAAAGTTGGTTTTCATAGTTATTCAAGATTTTATTGTCATCATGTGTGTAGTTGTAATTGCTATGTGAAATTTATACAGTTGAACCACGATTATCTGATGAAAAAATTACAAATTACTTAAAAAGCATCACGATGAGAAACGTAATATTTTGGATGGCTATAATGCCTGGAAAAATGTGAAACTAAGCATCATGTATGTAGGAGATGCTTAAATGCTGCCGACAACAGAATCACAGAAAACAGGATATTTTTCAATGCGGTAAGTATTTAAACGAATACGTAAATACTAAATAGGTATCAGAAAACAATTGTATATTAATTGAAAAAAAAAAAACAACAACAATGCGACAATCGTATTGCTCAGGTAACCCATATAATTTACATTCAGTTTTTCAAATTATGGAAATAAAAAATATATATTATCTATGGAGTTTATAAGATGTAAGTAATAGAACAACTGCTGGGTAAAAAAAAAACGAGAAAAAAATCATAGGAATCGTAATTCTAACGAAATATTCTTTTTTTAAATTTTAAACCAAATTTCACATAGTAGGTAACTGTATGGAAATTAACCTACCATTTCTGCATATTATTTCGATAATTCATTTTAAATATAATAATAATCGTAGTAATTACGATAACAGAGAAGTTAAATTAATTACTGTCATATTAAAACATCTGCAGTTTTCATAAACTATATGTTTCGAATATTGCATCTTGCGAAAACCTTTCCTCAAATATAAACAAAAAATACGCGATCTTAAACAAAGAAACAATAAAATTTTTAATTATAAATCCTTTCCTAAATGAAGTAAAAAAAAGCTTTAAAAGTAAAAATTCAAGTTAATGACAAATTCAGAAGAGACAAAGATTGGTCATTTTTGTACTATCATCCCCTCCCCTTTGTTCTTACGCATAAAATAGTTACAAAAATAAAAATTAGTTTAGAAAATAATTTAAATTTAATTTGAAAATAGATTCAAGAGCAACAAATACTGAAATACAGATTTATTCGACGTTATCACCCCTCCCACTCACCTCAGAAATAGTAAAAATTTTAATTCAATTTGAACGCAAGTATTTTGATTATTTTTCATCTTTTCGATCCGTATTTTCCCATGCCCTTCACTCCCATGAAATAGTCCGAATAAATTCAGAAAAATAGTTTCGAAAATAAAAAATCAAATTCGAAAAAAAAAGTTCAAGAATTACTCCCTCCCTCCCCCCGACAAAAAACTGCAACAGAAGCACGAGTCAAAATTCAATTCAATTTTTAGTTCAAAGTTTAATATTCCACATTTTTTTATACCATGTTTTCACTTTGATCTCGATTGTAACCTTGGAGTGAAAAAAATTAATTTTAGAACGCAAAATCTCACGAGTAAAAAGTATAATAACATAAAAATGATCGAATGACGGCAAATTTGGTCAAAAAATTTCATCAAATCCGATGCTCGACGATTTAGAAAATATATTATACAAACGTACTCTAGAAACGGTTTCAATAATGGTACGTCGAGTTCCTCTTCAATATCGCTTTTTTGATTCCATTTGGCCATTTCACCAAATCCCTCCGAAAGAGTTATTTTTTTCAGCAAAGGACTATCCGATCAATCAGACGGAAACTCGACTTTGATTTTCTTAAGATGTATGATCGACTGAAAAAAAATCGAAACAATAAAAATCACAGTTTGAAGCGAAAGTTCTCACAGAATATAAATTATGGTGCTATTTACTATTTTAATAGATTTCGATGCTTTAACCACAGCCTTTTTCTTCTTATTTAGATTGAGCCGGATGCGGAGACGGCGGGTACATCGTGGTTTTTTTTATTCAGCAGTGAATCTTTCGGCGATGCTGTGACACGTGATGTCATCTAATGAAAAACAAACAGATTATTAATATTACCAATAATTTAGCTAAATTCTTATACCTAACCAGTCATTTCGGTTCAGGTAAGTATTTTATTTTATCTTTTTATTTTTACATAAAATTAACAAACACTTAGTACAATGTTAAATTAAAAGTATCTATCGTTTTTTTTCCTTTCAACTTCTGGTAACTTTTTTGTCCAATTCAAACTTCAAATAACATCTTTCCTTTTTTTTTTCTTTATTAAATTTACCACCGATTTTCCTTTGCACATCCAAAACTGTACAAATATTGCAAAAATTCGATCAACCGGGGTTACTCTATCATATGATTTTCATTAATACGAAGGGAAATAAAATAGCAGGAAATATTTCAAAAAAATCAAAATCTACATACAATTTATTGCATAATATACAGCAAAATTAACTACTGATTTTATTGTAGAAATAAAATTATTAAACTTGGAAATTAAAACAAACCCTTTTATGACAAGTAACTTTATTAAAGGGTGAATAATCGTACATTCTTAATTACGACTTTTCGTTACTTCTAGCTTTTGGCGTCATTATACAGACCTGAAGGAAACACATATTTGAATAATTTCAAAAACAATCCGATTACAGAATTGAGATGATTATAAATTACACCGATACATATTTCAAATTCTACATACTTAAATAATCAATAAGTATGTATTATTCTTCGAACTACTGGTACTGAATTACTTACCCTAAGAAAACACTAAAATTTGATCGAACGTAATTGAACACAAGATACAATAATCGATCTGAAACACAAAACCAAAATTTGAAATAAGAAAAAACAACTTCGCAAGAGCATTAATCTATCGATGACCCAAAATGTAATAAAAACAACACAGATAACAAAATAAGAGTATTATAATGAAATTTCAAGCAACAAAACTTACTTTGGCAGAGACATTGGAGACAATTTGATACCGAACAACTACAATTTACAGCGGTTCACACGAATTCTAAAAAATCAACAAAAAATGTATTAGAAGCGAAAACATAGATAGATTAAAATACTTATTACGAATTAATACAATCACTAAGCACTTTTCGAACATTTTGTATTTTTGTTTTCAACGCAACGCCATTTACCTCTGTTGTTGACAGCATCGATTGGAATTGCTTTGTTTTCGTTCTCCGCCATTTCCTTTATGGATTTTTTTTCTTGTTGGAATATTTTCGCAAGTGTTTGGGCGTTTTGTTCAATATTTGTTCTTTTCGGTCGTTTATTAATAATTTTATTTTGTCCTTAGGAGGAATAGGTTTAATGTAGCCCCAATCTTTGAGATATTTGATTGAAATAGTGGTTCCTCCTGAAAGAATGATAGAATCGAACAATTTGATGAGAAAAAATTTTAAAACTTTACGAAACAGTCGATACGAAACGAAACTAATTACCTAAAGTAACTGTGTATCGTACTGGTGTGGCGATTTTATAAAGAGCATAGGCAATAGCAATATATCCCATCGTTGAATTACCATTTCTTAATTTCTCGACTAATTTTTCACCAGCTCCGATTGTTTCCAGCAAACTGGCTATGTCTACTCCGCTGTACAAAAATTAAAATGAAACCAAATGAGCAATAATACAACATTAAGTTATTCAAACAGTTCAATTTGGGCTTACCTTTTAGCTAAATAGTAAAAAGATGAAAACCAAAACGTAGAAGTAACGAGATGCACCGGGACGAGAACATACCAATAATCACGATACATTTGTTTGAAACGTTGAAGCAACGATGGAGGTTTCTCGTCGGTCTTTTCTTCGGTGCTTTTTTCTTCAGGACCTGAATTTTCAGGGGTGGTTTTGTTAGCCGTGCTGTAATGTCGCAGTACCCTGGATGTGTTTTGACTGCTGATGCAATTACTATTGACATATTTGGAATCGAACGGTGCACCGCTGAGAGCTGTAATTAGACAAGAGAAGTGAATAAAGCATTCAACATGAAAATAAGAGAAATAGTAGTTACCTGGAAAGATGAGTTCACTCCTGAAGGTTCGAAATTTAGAAAATTTGCGTAAATTATGAAGTGAGGTATGATTTTTTGTAAAGCTTATTGTACTCAATTTGGTAACGTAAGGAGAATCGATGAGGCCAATTTTTGAAACTGGTACCCTGAGGTAAGTGAATTTACATAAATTAATCGCCATAGTTATTAAATTGATGATTTATTTGGTAATTAATTTATTGGAGAATGAAAAACAGCGATTTCATTTCACATTTTTTGAAAGATAACATTTCGTATCGTTGATAACAAGTTTGTTTTTGTTGACTTCGCGTGTTTGGATTAGCACGCAACGCAATACTGATGTTCGGGTCCTTTCGGATATGTCCGTAGACTTTCGTTACGCGACCCTCGATCCTCGAAATTCGAATTTTTGAATTTTGAAATTTGAATTTCGATTTCGAATTCGTATTCGTAATTGATAATACATTGCACTTCCTAGTTTGTATTGTAAGTAGTTTTTTCTTCCTCTCTTTCAGTCTTTCTGTTCTATCTTCCCTCTGTCCCCTCTCTAGTTTTTATTTTTTCAACGATATAAAATGAAAAATAAATTCTTACTTTTTTTGTTGACGTATTGTTATTTGTTATTAATAGGTAATTATTATTACGTACAATTTTTTCAAAGTTTTTTTTTTTTTTTATACTGGGCTTGTATAATTGCCAAGATTTTTACGCCCAGTATCGGAGAGGGTTAAATTTGGTGTTGGAGTTTGAGATTTTTGATTAGTTGTAAAATTTTTTCGATTTCAATTTTCGAATTTTCGAGTCTGGAATGGTTCTGGTGTTTTCAAGAATATTGAGGTTTTGTCTTTCTTGTTTTAGGTTTAGGTTTGGGCAGAGAAATAAAAGGTGTTGGCTGGATATATGTATAAGTTCGGAGTTGCAGAATTGGCAGAGCGGTTTGGGGGTTCGGAGGGATTTATTAATTATTTTTCTTTTCTTTATTTATTTATTTTACTTACTTACTTACAATAGTATTTTGCTCATTTTTATTTCTCACTTGAGGAGCTTGCTATCAAAGTGAGACAAAAGAATAGGTTTTTATGCGTTATGATTTTGATTTTTTCATTTCTTAAACCAAGCTCCTCACCCTGGTATTTCTTCTGTTTCCCTTCGCTTTCCATGTTTCTCTTCCCAATGGTGGTTCGCTGGTTTCATGGATCTTCTAAAACGATTGATGGGTGGCTGTGGCTATGCAAAAATCTCGAGCCTAAATTTTTGACCAGCTAATAAAGTGAAATTCAAATCGCCAAACCGAAGAAGTATATCTTTAAATACAATAATACAAACACATTTTCCAATCCTCTTTGCTTATTACATCTTTGCACCACATTCCCTCGCCTCCCCCCCAGGCCCTGAAAAATTTCCAACCGTGCGAACAATACACCACGGCATTTCACGATACAGACGAAAGAAACCTACCGAATCTTCCAACATCATTAATTTAACGCAGCAACCTAGCTGCCAAAGGAAGGAAAGGTAAAAAAAAGCATCTACCTGACGATAAGACCAGCCAGAGGAGGCAAGGTGTTAATTAAGTTTGGGCCTGGGAACCTGCCGCGCTTTCGGCGCATGGAGCCCTGTCAGAAATTTATAGGGTCAAAAGTCGATTCAATGAACGTAAAACAAATTTTCAACGAAAAAAATCCAATCAAAACATGAATCAATTATACAGAAAAAAAGTTGTCGATTTACCAGCCTTTAATACTTTCATGGTTACAAATGAGAACTCTTGAAAATATATTGTTTATTACAAAAAATTAATTTTTCTAGAAAAAGCAAGTCTTAAAAAAATAAAATAGAACGGAGATTATGAAGCGAAAAATTTTCTGCCAGTGAAGTTCAATCATTTTTTTCCTAGGAAGCTTGATTTTTTAAATATTTTTTACAAAAGAAGTTGAACTTTCAACTTTCAATTAAAATATTTTGAAAAACGAAGTCTGCTGAGAAAAAAAAACAGATTGACCAGCGTAATTAAATTCTACATCCCCGTACCGTGTAAAGATAATTATAAGACATCATTAAGTTAAGGTGGAAAAAATAACCTTAATTCGTCACGACTGAGAGAATAATTTGGTGACGTCATCGATACATCGTTCATCAAATCCTGTCAAATATACAGATAGATTCTACGTAGGCCCTAGGTAGGTAGCTTCTAGCTATATCGACATCTCTCAGCATGGTAACCAGATCAAATACCTTGCCGAAAGCCCATCGATGGCATCGATGTCTGGAAAAAATCCAATTTACGTTTTGCCAAAACTTTGAATTCTTGAGTTGATGATTGCGTCAACAAATCAGATCACTCGAAATACCTACCCAAAGACAAAACAATGGAGTTGGGAGGGGGCATTTTCTACTCATACATTCTCAGAAAGTCCGCAAATTTTGTTATAAAAAGGCAAATTTCCTTTCAAGCGATCAAATTTTAACGCAAATCAGAAAATTATATCAGAAGGTTTGGCAACTTTTATTGCAAATTAGCAAAATTTCTTTGTAGGTCAAATTGGAAAATTTTCTGAGTTTTTGAAAAAAAAAATGCAGAATAAAGTCAGTAAAAGGAAATTTGCCGACTTTCTGAAATGACCTGCAGATTTACAAAAAAACTTGACTTTTTTTTTTACAAATTCAATCATGAGTACCTGGACAAAAAATAAATGAACTGCTTTTGGATATATTTTTCTCACAAAATTTTCGCCCTCATTTTTCTCGGATTCAGTCAACTTACCTGGTTCATTTTCAAAATCCCTTCTAGCCCAGATCCCTCCGACTCCAGCTTCAACACAAAATTTTTTCAAGTGCCTACAACTCCAGCTCCAAAAAAAACGGCCAGAGCGGAACCCTCCTCCTTCTGGCTTGGCTCCGGATCAGGGTCTTCAGCTCCAGCTCTGGCTCCGAAAAAATTATCCGGAGAAGTTCTCCTCTCTCCTGCTCCACTTCGGATCGCTGAATTGAATATTTTCAAGAAAAAATAATTCGTCGTTCTTTGGAATTTATCAAGACATACCTAGGTATCTTATCTTTCTAAAGTGAAAACAGTACCCAGCATTAAAAAGGCACAAATTTTATCAAAGAAATTCCAATTTTCGACCAGGCTCAATAAATTTATACAATTTATTCTCAAAGTGAAAGTATGGACTCTTAATCTTTCCAGCAGTGATGGAAAAATGGAATCGGAACAGGAACTAAAATTGAAAAACTGAAATAAAATGAATTTCAGTTTCAAGTATACCAGTTCCAGCATTTTGTTTGGAAATTGCAATTTTTCTTCTTTTTTTCTTCGATTTTTATTCAATTAAAAACATCTGGTGAGTACACACTAAATGTTTTTTTCAGAAATTCGGGGTTTTGTCAACAAAATTTTGAAAATTTGACTAGAAAAAGTAGGAAATTTAGGTGTTGAAATTTACTGAAGCGCAATATTCAATTGAAAATTTTCTACCTGCTAAAAAACAAAAATGACTCGAACGAATCTTGAAAATTTACGAGGGAAAGAAAGAAAAATTGTCAAAATTGTGTTGTAGATTTGAAAATTTCAGCCAGTTAAAAACAACCAAATTTCAAATTTTTCGTTAAAAAATTCACGACTCAGGAAGTCAGAAGCTACAAAATTTTTTAAAAAAGATTACTCTCCAGCTTTTCCCCTGAAATCTTTTGTGTTGAGCTTAAATAAAAAAATTCTATTTTGAAAAGAAAAGGGAAAACATCTAAGTTCAATTCTTTCAGAAAATTTTGGATTTTTCATTCCTCAAAATTATAAAGTAAGTATAAAAAAAGGGAGAATTTTGGAACTGCTATTTGGAACTATAAGTAGAACGAGAATTCAAAACTGGAACTAAAAAATACCTATTGGGAACTGGAATCGGAACTGAAACTGGAACTTGAAAATTTTGAGAACTGGAACTAGAACTAATATCATTTCAGTTTTCCATCACTGCTTTCCTTTCCAGTCTATTGAATAATTTGAAACAGAAAAAAATTGGTCCCTATCATTTATCAAGGGACTTGGTGCATGGTAATTTCGAATGAAATTTTCAAAAGTTTTTCGATTTTTTTTTTAGAACACCATTAATAAGGAGTAGGTACAGTTTTTTTAAAAGTTATTCAAAATGAACCCAAAGAATGCACGAATATTTGTTTTTCATTTTCAATATGACTGGTCCTAAAACTTTCTTTCAAAAAATAAAAAAAAGATTGAAAATTTCTTTGTTTTCAATAATATTGGTCCAAAAAATTTTCATTTTCACCCTCATAGATTTTTGCTTAAATTTTGTCCCTATACCTATGTAGGTTAAGGTGGGTCGAAAAAACAATTTTTTCGATTTTCAACAACATACCCCCGCAAAAGTTGTTGGCTGATGAGACTTGAAGAATAAAATTTTTTTCAAAATCAATTCATATCTTATAATCGCGTATTGACGTTAAATTTTTCAAAAATTAACAAAAATTCAGAATTTTAAATATTTTGAAAAAATTAAAAATTGATTGAAATAAATTTTAGAGTGTTTTTTAGTGATCACATGAGCCCAAAAACACATTTTTTTTGAAAAAAATCAACGTTTTATAATTTTTTCTTGATTTTTCATGTGAAGAAATAGCAGAAATTTAAAAAAGATGTAAAGCATGATTTTTTTTCAAAAAATTCTGCTTTTTGGTTTGAATAGTCAATAGATGAGCTCTAAAGTCTAAAACCAATTTAAATAAATTTTTAATTTTTTGAAATATTGAATTTTGGCCAATTGTTGAAAATTTAAATGCCAATGCGTGATCGGAAGATATGAATTGATTTTGAAATTATTTTTATTCTTCAGGTCTCATCAACCAACAACTTTTGCGGGGTATGTTTTTGAAAATCGAAAAAATTATTTTTTTCGGCCCACCCTAATGTAGGTACCTGCCTATTTATTCCGTTGAATTTTTTTTTCGCCACGTAGGTCTATAGGTAACTCGTTATACATTCGTGTGTCCTCATACACACCGTTTGAAATATGATCTTTACGACTCCTTTCTGCGTACTTATACTTATAAATCTGTACACTCTATTGTGACAAAAATAAATCACGATATTTATTCCGGTTTCATACATAAATAATGAACGATAACGAAACCAAGCCGCATATAAGTACAGATCGTTCGAAGATGATAAAATCGTAGGTGTAAATAAATGAATTCTCCGTATCCGTTCGTTCATTATTGGTAGTCTTCGTCTTGGGTATCGCGGACGTACGTTGATTAGATGCATCACTTCCCCTCCATCTTGATCGATCGTGGAAACCAAATCGTCAATCCGAATAATCTGAAAAATGATGAAAAAAATCTGCTGAAAATTAAACGAACCGTGAATCGTACAAGTGAAAAGCAATAGGAAAGGAACCACGTCGATAAATTACGCTCATTTACAATCAACCACGAGCATGGGTATAGGTCTACGGTATTAAGATACGTCGAGGCTTTTTGGCGAGTTAAAAAAGTAATTTGGACGCGGCGTGGAAGGCTCTCATAGCACACACGTTGACCGACGACGGTGACACACCCTACTCGATCATGTATAATCAATTATTACGACTTTGATCACCGTACCAGGCATTTGGTAAACAGTGGTAGAGCTAGGCGATGGCAAAATAAGGGTACATGGTAATACGCATTAACTGTCAAGTGCTTGTATAACGGGGGTAAAAAACACATCGTCGACGTAGCTTACAGAGACAGAAAGAGAGGTACATACGCAGACTTCCAGCACAGAGTGACGAGTATATAGCGACCAAATGAATTGAATACTTGTCATTTTCTCCGGTATGCGGTTGCCGCGCCACGCCAATCTCCCATATAAACCATTTGCGAAAAAAGGAACGGCAGGGAGGTCGGAGCAGGGCAGGGTATCGCACGCAATACTCTTCGCATTCGCTATGAATACGTACAACGTTTTCCATACGCGTAGCCAGCTTTTTAATTGAAAAGGCGGTTTCGCTGGCGAGGCGGCCGCAGCCTACCTCGACGTCTCTAAAGGGGTTGTAATCGTAATGCCGGATTGAAAATGACTTTCATTTGGAATTATATACGTACGTAAAACAGGGTTCTATTTACTACGTGAGCGTTCAACTCTCCTTCGCAAAGGAGGAAAAAAAAGAGCCTACTAACACTATCGCAGTACGAGGAAAAAAAATAATCTAAGAAACAAACTGGATGTAAGACACAGAGAAAACGAACCCGGTCAAAGCCTCGATGGTGAGGAGGGAGCCAGCAGTACGAAATCGAAACGGCTTTTCACTCCAAGTGCTGGCAGGGGGGCTGGGAAATTGAAATCTTTCCTTCTTCGTCGACGATATCTATCCTACAGAGCACCTATACCGGCTTCGAAAAGGGTATTACACCAGGCTGCTGTGTGCTTTTTCAATATAATCTATACGAAAATTGGATGAAAATGGTAGAAAAATGACGTTGCACAAACCCATCATCGTCCTATATAGATTCGGCTTGCTTGTCGATGTTTTTAGCACAAAAAAGAAGAAAAATTTCCCTATTGGAAAACGCACACCGCATAGCGTAAATATACCGGCACCCTTCTTTATTAATATTCGTTTAAAGATTTCATTTACCCCGGACACCCCGGCTCATTCGAGTGCCCACCCGATCTCGTGCTAAAGCCCGTATTACCGTATCGAGTTACCGAACGGTGGCACTGTTCTTTGGTGTCTTTTTAAGACTACGTATTTTATTGTAAAAGCGTCACCCTATTTACGACCTTTTAATGTAATTTTCAAATTTCTAAATATCCACTTATATCTACTTACTTGAAATTCTAGAATCACAATGTGAAAAAAATTAAAATTTGTTCGTGTCGAAATCTAAGGCTCGTGTGAGGGATATGGAGGTGTGTTGTAAGTATTTGAGGAAAGAAGAGGAATCTGAACCCAAGGGGCATATTTAGGCAAGTAAGTGGGTATATGCAATTTGGGCACATTCTTAAGTGGTAGATTTTATGAAGCAGAAAATTTTTGTGATTTTTTAAAACTTTTTTGTGATATTTATTCTCGATAACTTTAATAAAGACTGCGAAAATTATTATTCAAAACATGAAGTTTTATGAGGACTATAAAATGTTGAAAAACAGACTTGTTTTCAACCTCTTATCTTGCCTGAATTTTTAGCCCTCCTTCGCTCGATCACATCATATCTCTTGTCCTATATTCTCATCTATATCTAAATCAGTAAAAATTATCGAAAATTATTGGAAACAGTCAGAGTTGCAGCTCAGTAATAAATCAGTGAAAAAATTCACTGAAAGCAAACAGAGAGAAAAACTCCCGAAAGCTTAGAAAGTTGACTGAAAATTCAGTAAAAGAAGTGTCTGAAATTCAATAAAATTCTTTGAAAAATTGATTACAATCCAGCGATGAATAATAATTTTTTTAACTCATTTACTTAAAAATCTGCCTTGATAGGTAAGTACAATATATATTTTTTTTTTCGATTTTTTATTCCCCAGCCCACGTTAAAAAATGCACTGTTGTAGGTATAAAAAAAATTATCGCTTTGTCATTTATTCGACTAAAAATATGGAAATTTTATATACGTACAAATAAATGCATCTGCTTGCAGCTGATCCTTGTCGTCGCTTTCATCCGGAATCACTGGGTTCACTCATAGATAGTATTCTTAATCTATGGGTTCACTTCCTCAGTCAAATAATCCGAGATATAACTTTGTATTGTGCCAAAGAATAAAAAATTGCCTTCACAATGGTTGAAAATTGAAATTGAAAATTCTTGAAAATTGGGCAATAAAATGGCCATAACTCCAAAACAGAAGGGAGTGGGGAGGTCAAAAATTTTTTGAAATTTTTTTCACATCAAAGGATACCATTTGGGAGGGTCAGAACGAAAATCTAATCCAGGGCCAAATTTACCCCTTATCCGGCCAGACCCTTTGAGCAATTCAAAGTTCAAGTGTGAGGTTTGGGGGTAGGCTAGAATGCATCGCAAAAAAAATTGAAAAAATTCTCAAAAATTGGTCACCACTCCCCATACACACCAAATAAATTTCGGAATTTTTGGTTGTGCTAATGATGAAATGGATATTTTTGAATAGTGAATCGCATTTTTTTTTTCGTCTGTTCTACCAACTCTAAAAATCTGAAAAAAATATCATTATGGTAGGACTATACTTTGTGTTAAAAAGAAAAAAATATATGTCTTTTAGTTTCAAAATTATGGCGATTTTAAAGTTTCAAAGTGGGGTTTTAACTAGAAGGCAGAGCAAAAAAAAATCTGAAAAATTCTCAAAAATTGGTCACCACTCTCTGTATGCATCACATAAATTCCAGAATTTTTAATTCATTAGATTCCTAGATAGGTTTTTTTGACGAAAATTCGCTATTTTGGTGGTGGAGGTAAAGGGGATGAATTGGGAGGTGAAAAAATTTCCTAAAATCATTTTTTTTTTTGGTTCTTAATAATATCTGATGATTAGTTTGAAAAAGTAGTTCTTAGGTCGATTCGCCCATCTTAACGGGGGGAGGGGGGTACCTTTTCTGATTCTTGGAAAAATAAGCTTATAAGAAAATTGTCCAAGTTTTAAAATGCAAAGTGTGATGCGATAAGGGACTTCATGGTGAAAAAAAAATCAAAGGTGTAAGATTTTGTATGATTCGTATAAAAAAAATGTTTTCTAGGCGAATTATGTCGAATGTGTAATTTTTTTCACCACGATGGCAACTTGGCAAGAGCCTCATCGCACAACGTCTCATAAATCTTTACAAACTCAAATGAATTTGAACGTTTGAAGAACCCTTCAATTATTCAAAAATTTAATCAAGTTTTAAAAATTCCAAAAATTGTTCAATTTTTCAAAAAATAGGCCGGTTTAGGTACCTTTGGAAAAAACTTCACCAAGCTTTAAATCATTGCTTAATTCGGCCAAGTTTGAAAAATTGCATAGGTACTCAAGGTTCAAGGTTGGAAAAATTTTCCAATTTTTGAAAAAAAAAATCAGATTTTGAGGAACATTACTCAAGGTTAGGAACAAAAAATTGAAATCATGTAAAATAAAATGGCAAAGAGAATATCGAAAATTAGCCAATGAAAATAATTAACACTGCCGATCGAGTCATTTAGATCTACCAATGTTGAATAAAATTGGTACTTACACGTTGAGAAAAAAAAATCAGAAGACCAGTAATTTATTTCGTCATGCAAAATAACATTCTCTTCAACTACATACGTATCTACTTTTCTGACTGAACCATACAGTGATAAGGAAGAATTCAACCATATTGATTATTGCAAAAAAATAACCTAGCCCCTTCAATTTTGAAATTAGGTAAAATATCTTTCACCTGAAAAAAATGTAGATATTCATGGTATCACTCTCAGCACTATTTGAAAGAAATGAAAATATTTTTGAGATTTTTTTTTTAAGGACATCAATTCCTTAAATTTTTAGGTTAGCCAGATTTTTCGTTTGACCTATACCTACCCTGATGTGAAGTTGAAAAAAAAAAACTTACATACCTAGGTAGGTACTTGAATGTAATAAAGGATAGCTAAAGGCTCATTTAAAGTCCTACTTGTATGGTCAAATACTAACTCTTTCTCTCAATGTTATGATTTTTATACATATTCGTAGAATTCGAGATAAAATTACGTAAATGTAGGTACGTAGAGTTTAGATCTAGGAAGAAATCTATAAACCTACTACGTGAATCTACTGGTAAATACTTATTACAGGCGATGATACGATGCCAAAATGATTGACACCTGAGAGGCCGAAACATACTACGTTGCGGAGGAGTAAGAAGAGTACGCAGCTGTATCGCATAAACGGAATATTATTTCGTCGTGACGAGTTTAGTAAGCGATTTTAGGCGCGAGAAATGACATGAAAAAATACACACGCCGACGTCTATGTCTATCGTTCGTCCACATATAGAAAAGCAACCTTAATAACGTGTTTCAACGTAACACAGCAACAGTAAATTGTAGTACTTCTACAGCACATACTTCATCACATAATCGTGAAACTTTTTCTTATCTTCTTCGCATTAATTCTCTCCCTGGCTGTCATTGGTGCAGTTGAAGTAGGTAATTCCGAACGAGATTAGTTCAAATTGCAGTAGGAATGAATCTTGACCAAGTAGGTGTCTCAAAGTAGGGAATTCTAATCCAAATATTTTTTTTACAATCAATTATACGAATAGATCGATTTTACTCATCTGAACGAAAAATAGGGTGAAAAGAGGAATACTTGATTTAAGGTAAAAAAATTCATCTCAAAAAGATTCACATTCCGAATGATAAGTTCAAAAATGAATAGGTGGATAAAAGTATATTATAGATGTTTAATCATGGGTAGGTACGAGTCATTCATAACAGGCACTTACAAAATCTAAAAATTATCACTTAACAGATTTTATACTCATTAACAAAGTAGGTAGCTTCCGTTTAAAAGAAATCGTAAGTATTCGTTAAGTAGGTAATAATTTAAAACGTTAATTAACTTGTAAAACCAATTACTCAATTGTATATTTTTCTACTAGGAACAACTCACTCATTAGTTACTATGCACGAGTGTAGTTGCATAATCGTTGATTTCATAGTTTTATAATTTATTGCACATTGCATCCTCTCCCCCCCCACCTGTTCCCAGGCACATATAATGACAACAAGAAACTCAAATTTAATATTTCGTAGATTAGGTACCAAAGCAAGGTACCCGTTACTAAGCCATTTTTCGTAAAACTCACATTATGGTTGATTTTCAATGGTGAATAATCTGAAAATTGGGTCCAATTTCATTCAAATTCAAAAAAGTCATATTCCAAAATAAATTTCGGCTTTATGGAAAAATTTCTACTTTGAAAAGCCACAGTTCAGCCCTCTAGACCAGAAGTTCCAAGAAACTAAAAATGTTGTTAAGAGCCAAGACTGCCAAGAGCATTCTCATTCTCTGCATCCAAAAAGTTCAAATTAACGAATATTGATTTTATATCGCAATTGGTAGAACTTTCGGGGTTTGGAGAATTCAAAAAATGCAATTTCATGTGACTTTTGGCAAAAATTGTGCGTTTTATGTACCACCAACGATTAGGAGAATTTTCTATGTACTTACTTCCTTTCGGGAAACTAATCAAAAATTCATGTCCAGACGAATCAAATAATGTCCAAAAATGATTTTATACCAGGATTAGAACGAGGTATTGAAATGAGAAATTGCAAATCAGAGTTGCGAGTCGTTTTGCAGCTGAAATCGCTTTTTTTTTTGCTACCAAAAATCAATGTTCATGAAGATATTTAAGAATTTCATTTTCTATATCTGGAAACCAATAACAAATTCAGATTCAATCGGTTTTAATTTTAAGTAAGTTGAAAAAAAGTTTAAGACCCTAATTGAGGTATGCAAAATTTAAATACTTAATATCTTCAAGTTCTTCATTAAATTTTTTAAATTTTTATTTGCTAAATTGAAATTTGTCATTGAGCAAAACCAAAATTCAAAAAAAAATTTGAATGACATAACTCATCTCCTGCAATCTAAAAATTAGGCAAACGGTACACACTTGGGCTCAAGGCGAGTTGTCCAGAGCGCGATCAACTTTGAAACACCCTGCAGGTAATTAAGTAGGTATTATTTCAATATGCCCGAACTTCCTCAGAAACGGCTGGTATTTTGTCCCTTTTTCGGGAAGGGAGCAAAGGGGTTCAAATTTCAGGGTTTCGGCTTCAACTGTCAAAATTATGCACT
Source organism: Pseudococcus jackbeardsleyi (assembly GCA_038380155.1). Lineage (NCBI taxonomy): Eukaryota > Metazoa > Arthropoda > Insecta > Hemiptera > Pseudococcidae > Pseudococcus > Pseudococcus jackbeardsleyi. Next base: position 25,355,982 of record CM076239.1, on the reverse strand, counting down.
TCCAGTTCCAAAAACAGAAAAAAAAACTGTTGAAACGAAACATTTAAAAAAAATCAAATAATTTTATTGACCTTCCTTGGCCACTGCCAGCGATTCCCCAGTTAATCAGCAACATTTTACTGCCAATCAGTAAAAATTACCAATTCAGTTAATGAATTTTCACCATTGAATCAGTAAAAATTAATTGACTGATTGAAATCAGTCGAAATTTACTAATTTCAATCAGTGAATTTTCATTAGGTATTTTTACAGATTCAGTAATGAAAATTCACCGATTGAATTAGTAATTTTTTTCACTGATTTCAACAGTTACTCAATTTTGTCAATTTAAACCAGTCGCAATTTTGACTGATTCAAATTATAGAGAGCAGACCGAGGGAAATGCAATCAGTGGTGGCAGAAAGTGGGAAGCAAGGGTACATTGATCAAATCGCACAATTTTATCAAACCATTACCATGAAAACAGGCTTTTTTGCTCCCTTAATCTGAATCACTTAAAATTTACTGATGAAATCGACAGAATTATCTCACTGTAGAAATCAGTAAAAAATTTACTGATTCAATTGGCGAATTTTAATTTTTGAATCAGTAAGTAATTTTTGCTCAACTACTGAAATAAATCAGTAAAAATATCAATTTATTGATTACATCAGTAATTGATTGCTGATTCAATCGGCGAATTTTAATTTTTGAATCAGTAATTTTTGCTCAACTACTGAAATAAATTTGTAAAAATATCAATTTATTGATTAAATCAGTTTTGTGCACTGTTGTCTTAAATAGGTAGTTCATAATTTTTTAATGATTTTGTTAAGGCCAGAGCGAAGCTTTGATAAAATTGGATTTTTCAATGTCTCAAAAAGTCATTTTTCACAAAAATTCTTGATCTCAATTGGGGTGGGGGAAGGTGTCAGACTCCAAAACTCCTCCTTTGGATACGCCTCTGATCACTGATTCATGCAATCAGTAAATTAAAATTGTCACTGAATCATTTCATGTAGTTGAGCAAAAATTGCGGATAAAAAATTAAAATTTACTGATTGAATCAGGAACATAATTCCGTCTCTCTGAATCAGACAATTATCAGATTTTGACTGATTCAAGTAAAGAGACTGGGCATTAAAAACTCAATTTTGTCAAAATTTCGCCCTCATCTCACCCGAGAATGAACAAAATTATTCAAAGGTACCTATGTACATGATTTATATGAGGCGCTAGAATGAAAATTGCTTTGTCTGCCTCCTTCCCAAAAAGAAATTAACTGAAAAAATAGTGAAAATTCGCAAAAAAAAAAATGAATCAACTCAGATACCCAGCAAATCTGATTATGATCAGCGATTTTCTCTGATTTAAAATTAGAAATACACTTTTTTCAAAAGTCTTACTCTGCTAAATATCATTCAGCCAATTAGGTATATCCACTTCAGGTTGCCAATTCCAATTTTTTTACTCCACCGTCTTCCTCATTTCACTCCACATCCAAACCACTCCACAAAAAAAACCAACTCCAAAACCCGTACGACCATCGTGATTTCATCGCAATCGACTCAGAGCAGTCTTATCACGTCAGTCTGTCCGTTTACGCGTTAATATGCTTAGTAATTAATTAAACCCGACCCGAGACGTGGAAAATTTCAGTCGAGTAATGCTGGCGGAGTATGGTACCTCGGACTACGACGCTCGGGCCGGACGCAGGGGGCGAGGGGAACACGACGTAAATACGCGATGCGAGTGATAAGTCAAATGTTATGATTTTAAACGATAGAAAATACATAAACCGAATATGACGAAGCGTTTATTACTATCGTCGGCATACACACAGTGTTGCCCGCTGCGGTAATGTTCCAGCATCAGGTATACTACACCTACACTCTTTATGGCTCTCCCAGTATGCGAGTATCTGCTGGGTAGACTGCCAAAGTACATAGTTACCTGTGTATATAAAAACTTGCACGTAAATAAAATACACGCATAGTCTTCTCCATACGTAGATATTTTATTTTCGCAGATGAAAATTTTCACGACTTGGCTATATAAAGACGCAATATGTAGGTAGATGCCCAGACTCCGCAGATCGAGAGGAGGTAAGGTAAGAATATACGGCTGCGTTATCGGATAATTCTCCTATTGTGGGGTCGTATCTAAACAAAAGCGCAGGTCTTTACTGTAGGGGCTTGACGATTAACTAACAAATCACGGCGGCGCGGGCGGCGAAATGTTACTAAACTGTGTACTAAACTTTACACAGATAATGGCCTCGTAATCAGTCACTAAAAGGGTGAAAGTTTAAAAACTATGCGATACCGTGCCGTCGGTACGTAAAGTAAGCAAAAAAAAGGTATTTTTATGACCGCCGCACCCTACTTTGAGCGGCCGAGGTGAGCTGAAAATGTACCTACGGATTTTCCGCAGATTTTATTAACCTCCGGTCTATGCCGTGCCAATATTACATTGTTTTTTTTTACCCCCGATGGGTAACCCATTTGGGAAGGGATTTATTATGGAATCGTGTAGTTGGGTAATAGAGGTAAAGGCAACACTGATCATTAACGTCATCGAAGGCGTTATTAGAACATCTAGAAGACAGAAGTTTGACATGGATTTTTTTTTCTCCTTCGCTCAGCTCGCGGTACTTATTACTATGTGAAGTGTTGGCTTATATATGAAATCCTAGGTGTATTTTAATTGGTGCTGACAGTATCGGCGAGCTGGTCTGGTCAACGGGATAGAACCAAGAGTATACGAGGTGTACGATATGACTTTGCACATTCCAACCAGTTCGAGGAACATTTGAACACGCTGCCACTGCTCGGATTCGTGTTGAACCGTGTACACATAGATTGGTGTAGTCCCGTCCCCCGCCGTGGCATTATAGGTGCTGAATGATCTAGATTTTATGTTGGTGACGTGAGTAAAAATGATCCAAATTCGATGGTGATCGATGGTTTTGGAAGTTTTTTGGGTAGATTTTTTAGTAACGGAGATTCTCATTATTTAGCAGAAAAGGGCTCAACAACTTGGAGTTCGTTTTACAGAATTACACCCATAGACGGACCCAGGGAGTCAGGGGGCTCGAGCCCCTCCCTTAAGCTCAGAGAAAAGATTTTTTGTTGCAAAAATATTTAAAAAGTTCATTTTTTTTGCTTTTCAAGCAGTATTTTTTCAACAAATTTTCGCCCTCGCTTCGCTCGGGCAGTATTTTTATGCTTAGGTATAATTTTTGGTTAATTTTTCAGCCAAAAAACACCGATTCCTCAAAATTAATGATTTTTGATTGATAGATCAATTTAAAAAAATGACTAATTAGAAATTTGACCCCTCCCCCATTTTTCTCAAATTTTTAGCTCCTCCTTTGATTAATGGGAACGCCAATGGTTAAGTATTGAATACGGAAGCATTCAAATTTAGATAGTTTATGATAATTTATAGGTAGGTAAGTCTTTCAAATCCAACTCACATAGATTTCCAGTTTTTCCAATACTTTCTATCCACTTGCAGCGGTACAGGGCAGGTACGTGAGGCTGCTTAAATTTTGTTAGGTAGGTAAGTTCCAACAAACGATGGCGTTGAGCCATATGAAAACGAGTTTTCTCAACTCTCAAGACGGGTTGTGCGAAGAACTGCAATAATTGCGCGAGAAAAAAAGAACTACTTCAACACATAGCCGAGTATCAAGCAGCCGAGGACTTGGCAAGAAAAAAAATGCATTTCGAGAAGGCATGGTGCAGCTTCGAGAGCAAACCACATGATTTTTCACAGTATAACAGTAAAGAATCGTTAATAATGTTGCTGAACACAAATGTTGTAGCCTTTTTATGGAGGAGGGTAGAAAGTAAGCACAAAGGTTTCTAAAGAATCTTAGGAGAGGAAGCCAAAAGGAACTTTCCGTCGCATTTTTTGCCTTAAAAAGATCACATGATTGAGATTTTTTCATACCCCACCGAAATTTTGAAAAATAATGTTGAATACCCGAAACGGATATTTTTTATGTTTTAATGCTTCGAAAAACATTCTCCGAGCATAGGCGCACCCAGAAATTAATCAAGGGAGGGGCTGAGAATTTGAAAAAAAAAAATAGAAAGAGGGTTTTCACTGATCTGTCAGACAAAAATCATTGATTTTTTCTGACAAATTGGAAATTTATTGAGGAATTGGTGATTCATGACTGAAAAATCAGTGAAAAATTAGCAATTTTTGAAATAAAATAATTGAAAGTTTGTTAATTATTAGATTTTTAATTAAATAAATATTTTTTATGGTAATGATAACCTATCTAATTTTAAAAATTAATAAATTATAAATTTTTTATCATTATTTATTATAATTTTTTTAAAAAAAATTCAATTGAATAATTATTAATTATTCAATTATTTTTTAAATATTGGTTTTATTGAATGTTAACTATCATCAATGCATTTCATTGAAAAGCCTGTTCTGAGCCATCTTTTAATGTCAAATTAGGATAAAAATAGAATACCTAGATGAGAATCAGAGACTTCTATTTTACAGCTCCAAAGTCTAAACTTCAAAAATTTTGTTGGTATAGAGGGATGGATTGAGGGAGGGGGGGGCAATTATGATGTAAACTTGATTCTTCTAAAATCTGAAAGTTTGATCTTTAAATCAAGTGTTGTTAGAGCCATCTCATTTATTTGGACCAAATTCCTAAGCTTCGGGCACTTCCATCCCACCTTGAGCTCGACTAGGAAATTTCTCATCAGAAAATGTCTAAAAGAAAAGCGTTTGAAAATTATTCCGAACATTTCTGATTTCTCAGTCAATTTCCAAATAGTCAGAAAAAAAAATCAAAAATTTTGATTAAAAGAACAATGAAAAATCATCAAAGAAAAATAAAATGTTACAAAATTTTACCAGTAGGTACATACTACATAGGTAGGTATCTAATTCCCCAAAAGTATCGTTTTTTTTGCTCAAATTCGCCTACCAAAAATACTTATGTAAGTACTTCGACTATACGCCAACACCACTGAAATAATTGATTCTCAATTTTTTTTTTTTATTTTGACTCCTTCTGATTTTTTTCGAATTCTCAATTTTCCTTTACCTAATTTTAGGGTACGCATATGGGGCTAAGAAAGTATAGTTATGGATAAGGGTAAGGGTGCCTAATATGGACCGGTCGCCGATCTCGTCCGTTTATGATGCGATTTGGCGGGAAAAAATTTTATCTTGTTCAGTTTTCACAGAGAAACACAATGAGACCAAAATCGCAGCCCAAAAGCCAAAATTCGCGGAGTTACGGCCAAAAAAAGATTTTGAGTAGTCGAAAATTTTTTTCACTCATCATTTCGATTGACAATGTGATGACTTTAATTAATGAAATTTAATGTGGTTTTAATTTTAATTTGTAGTCGAAAGTCGTAAGATTTAAGTGTGCTAATCAGTTTTAGATTATATCTACGGTAAGTTGAGTAATAATTTTTCTAAAAAAAAGTTATGAGGTGTCCAAATATGGACCACCGGCGAATTTGACATTGTTTACATTTTTCGTGTGTTTCTCTGCAGCGATGTCGATTTCGAGAGCAAAATAAATGTTCTATTGTACTTTTTAAATGTAACGCGCCATGAGAAACCGACCCTTCAGGTGAAAAATGAAATTTCGCGAAAAACGCCAAAATATCAACTTTTCAACCTATTTTTGCGTTTTTCGCGAAATTTCATTTTTCACCTTAAGGGTCGGTTTCTCATGGCGCGTCACAAATGTATTCGACTCGATTAAATGACTTTTTAACGATTTTTTACCCATTATTTTCGTTTTTTTCGACCGGTCCATATTAGGAACCCAAAATTTCGATTACTGTTTTTGACACTTTTTGGGAAACCCTGTTTTTCGTCCACTTAAACTTAACGGTGGGGGGTGAAATTTTGGGGAGTTAAACTAGATAGATGTGGCTACATTTTAAGCCATTTACCACATTCCTATCTCACTCCTAGCGCCGTAGGCACTTCAAAACAAAAATGCGGTCCATATTAGGGACCCTTACCCTTATTACGTATGAATTTATGGCGATCCTTGCACAATATGTGAAAATCAAGTTCAAACTCCAAAATGAGATAGTAAATAATTCAACCACCCAAATAAACTTCAACCCTTCTTTCACTTCTGACCTTTGACCCCCAATGTTCAAAAAATGTTTTAAAATTGGAAAACCCAGACAAAAATGGTTCGAATAATACACAATTCTCGAACGTTATTTTCATAATTCCGGCCTTATTTTTGAGGGAGCTCACAAAAAATTTTTTTTTATGCTTTTCAATTCATCTAGGTACTAAAATCCGAAAAATGAAAATACTTTCTGGCTCAGTCAAGGAAGAAAGTACCCACATGTGCAACACATTATTTTCGAAACCACAGTAAAAAAAAAATACCAGGTCCTATGATTAGTTTTCGGTAAAAATAATCAATGTAAGACCATTTCATCGAAAAGTTCACAAAATTGGTTTTCAACTTCCAGCAAGACATTTGAAAAAATTTAAAAATTGATAATTTTCGAGTACTTGGATAAGTATAGGTGCTTACCTATATTAATGCACAATTAAATTGGTCAACTTGAAAAGTGCAGATGCAAATTATGTTTCTGGGCAATGACCATTAACTGCATCGTTTTTTTTTTCAACGAATTTAGTTTTTTTTTTTCCCCTGAAGGCTTTCAAGATTTCGAAATTTTACGAAGCGCAGATGTAAAAAGTAATAATTACGCATGTCACACCTATACTTATCAATATTATCAGAAATTTGTAATTAAAACAAAAGTAAGGTAAGTATTAATTTATCATTGAGCCGATTTTTGAGATGCGACATTGCATCAGCGTTTCTCCAGGATTGTATCAACGTACTTACATACATTCAACATTATTGCATCAATATTTCTTCATCATTTTGTCAGCATTATTGACAATATTTCCATCACATTAGAATTCTGTTTCCATAATATTTTCTCAACATTGCATAAAAGTTTCTTCATCAACGTAAAAAATGTTCTTTCAACTTTGATTATAGCAATTAGCATTGCAATCAATGTTTCTTCAACATTTTGTTAATATTTTGAGATTGAAGTTTCTTCAACATTTGGACAACATTGCAATCGATGTTTCTACAACATTTAGTCAACATGCCAATCAATGTTTCTTCAACACTTGATTAACATTGCAATCAATGTTTCCTCAATAATCGATGTTTCTACAACATTTAGTCAACATGCCAATCAATGTTTCTTCAACACTTGATTAAAATTGCAATCAATGTTTCCTCAACATTTTGTCAATATTTTGAGATTGAAGTTTCTTCAGAATTTGGACAACATTGTATTCAATGTTTCTACAACACTTAATCAACATTCCAATCAATGTTTCTTCAACATTTCAATCAATGTTTCCTCAACAGTTTATCAATATTGCGATCACATCGACCCACTAATTCTAAAAGTGTCCAAGTGCCAATTTGATTTTTTTACAGGAAAGCCAAAAAACGTAACATAATTTGTATTGCGCTTATGGAGTTTGTAAATTTCAATCTCATTTTTTTCAGTTCTGAATTAATTAATTCACGTTTTTTAAATTTTAATTGATGCAGCTTGATTCAGAAACTCAAAATTGTTGTGTTTCAAGATGAATAATAGTGTTTTATAAATATTTTTTTGAATTCTACTTACATTACCCACTCTTACATAAATGCTATCACTCCAAACATTTTAAATTCAACATGGACTTTTGGAGCAACTTCCCAACATCAAAGGCACCTCAACACTCAAGCACCCCTGATCGAATAACTTTTTGAAAACTCAAATCACCAGAAAATCTCGATCATAATGAATCATTACGATACATATGACCAAATTCACAGGACCCTACATAATTTCAGCCCATCCAGTCAAACCATCACCGCACCCATCATCCAAGCCACATTACCGCTCATTAAACCCTGGAATCGCATTATGAATGAAGGTGACCGCTTTTAAAAATCCAAACATTCGTCTTGGAAAAAAATTCCACATTACGGTTTTGGAATTCGAGAGATGAGTCGACCTTGAGATCTAACGCGGTAGCACTTTAAGACAGACTGAGAACGAGATAGAGAATCGAAGTATGTGTGTGGTTTGCTGGCTCTGGTACCGAGGCGTGAAGATACACGAATTTTACGAGGTGGTACTCAGCAGGGCACTCGGCGTACACGGAACCATTCCAGGGGGTCGCCAGCCAATATACACCTGGATGCGGTCATATAGTTAAGATACCTATGGTAGAGGTACTCAGCTTCATCCGCGTTTCTGTGTTTCTAATCGGTACACGTACGTGTGCAATGTACGCATATATCTAATCCAAAGCCACAGAGTACGAAGGTACATACAAAACGTTGCGCACCTATACAATGATTCCTAAAATTCTACCCCAGCCCTTTTTCTCGAGGGGCGCGCCCGAATTAATTTATAGCCCGGTGAATTATTAGGTTAGAATTTCCAAACGGAAGGAGACTACTTGATTTAACCTAAACGCGGGGATAAGATTACTAACAAATCACCTTTATAAACCCATACCAGGTACCGACGGCGATCTCCTCCGGTCGACACGATTTCCTCATCGGGCCGGCGGACGAGGGTGGTATCTCCTCGCCGTACAACATCACTAATTAACCCCCGGAATTACTACAACCCTAATGGTCACATTTATCAACGAATTATCGGTCGCTCGCTTGTCTGCAGCGTCGTTCTCGACACCGCTACCCGGCTACCGTCGTTCGCCACGTCAAGGTGAACAACGCCGCGGTGTACGCGAAACATAGGGACAATAAGGCCGTCGCTTCGTCTCACCCAAAGACCCAACGCGACCAGCTACCGAACTACAATTAATTTCATAGCGTGTGTACGTATAGGTCTATCTCTCTTCTCTACACAGTCGATGGAAGGTTAAGCTAACGAGAAATAATCGTATATTTCATAGGTAGACTGTACGTCTTCGATTACGATAGGTGGTATTATTTTTCCTCTCCCCCTTGGCGAACGATATGCGCTTTCTCACCTCATTCCAGTACGATATTAAGGTGATTCATCGACGACGGTATGTAATATTGGCGAAATTCATTACAATGTACCTGATTCAACTCGGTCACGAATACGTGGCTGGAAGAGGAAGGAGAAAAAATCGTACAAACATAAGTCGACCGGAGAACTTTCGACGTCGAGGGAAAAAAAAGCGAGTGGTCATAACACGCTGCAACGCACTTCCGTCGCCAATATATCACCCAAGTATACGAAGGGACTATGCGATTAACAAAAGAGCGAATTTAACTCCCTTTCCTTTGAATATCCACCGTGTATAAGGTCTCGTCTCCAGTTAGTAGAACCGGAATTTCCGGCCGTTCACGTGACTGTTCATATTTTCGCTATGTACATCGCGCCGAGAAAGAAATCCAACAGGAGTGGGGTAAAAAGGAAAAAAACCGTGCCGGAGATAGCGATGAAATAGGCGAATTTCCAAAAAATCTTTGAAGCTACGGAGTCCCTTTGAGATGTGAGATCGAAATTTTGAAAATTTCAGGTAAATATAACGAAGTTTCGGAGCTGAGGCGGAAGCATCGCATCAGATCCTTCTCAGGCTGGCCTGCTCCGAAGAGCCATCTTTTGAATTTTCAAATCGCGTTCGTATAATGTGTATTTCCAGTTCCCTGACCCCTCCCAGCATTTTTATTTTCAAGCTTCATTTTTCTGGTTTATTTGAAAAAAATGAAAAATTCGATTCATGTAAACTCTCTTAATCTGAATCAGTCAAAATTGACTGATGAAATTGACAGAATCATGTCACTGTAGAACTAGAAATCAGTGAAAAATTTACTGATTCAATTGGTGAATTTTCATTTTCGAATCCGTAGCATCGATTGATTCAACCAGTAAATTAAAATTTTCACTGATTCATTTCAGTACCTACCCAGTTGAGCAAAAATTACGGATTCAAAAATCAAAATTTACTGATTGAATCGGTAATTTTTTTTTTATTGATTGGCAGTCAAATTTCACTGGTCAACTGTGGAATCAGGGAAATTCCACTGCCAATCAGTGACATGATTCCATCTCCTTCAATCAGTCAATTTTCAGATTCAACTGATTCAATTTCAGAGAGAAACGAAAAAACAAAATGAACGTCGATCAGTTAAATTACCTAACATCACATGCATAAAGTTATTATTTCAAAATCAAAAATATCTCAAAATATTACAATAACAAATAACTTTAAAATATCTTTGGAGGCCCTTTCAAAAGCTTTTTTCACACTGCTCTCTAAATTTGAATAAGTTGAAAGTGCCAAAATTGACTGATGAAATAGAGAAAATTAAGTCACTGATAATCAGCTAATTCTCCAATTGATCAGTGTCATTTTACTGTCAATCAGCGAAAAATTACAGATTCAAATCGTGAATTTTGATTGTTGAATCAGTAAAAATTAGTTGACTGATTGAAATCAGTAAACATCTACTGATTCAAACCAGCGAATTTTCATTATTGAATAAGTAAAAAAATTTCATTGATTGAATCAGTGATTAATTACTGATTAAATCAGTGAAATGCTATTTTCGCTGATTCAGTAATGAAAATTCACCGATTGAATTAGTAATTTTTTTCGCTGATTCGTACAGTGACTCAATTTTGTCGATTTTAATCAGTCAATTTTGACTGATTCGAATTAAGAGAGTACCCAGAGTTGGAGTCCGAGCTACTTTTTAAGAAATCTCGTAATCGGAGGGACAATAATCAAAAATCTTGGAACGAGCCATAAGGAACAGATCCTCTGAAATTATTACCAAAAATTTGGTTGGAAATGAATAGGTACCTAGTTACAAAGCATGTAGGTAGTACCTACAATTCTATTTATTTATCTAATCTAATAAATACCTATTTACCAAAGTAGATACATATCTTGTTATTGAGAGTCATGTGTGGGATCGAGAAGCCTGAAGAATGCACCTTCAAGGAGTTATCAGATCTGTTGGAAAATCTTAGAATCCTAAATCCAACGAAGTTCTTGAAAAGAGCAATTTTTTTTATGTACCTACCGCAAAAAAAGATTTCTAAAAATCCATGCTGATTTTGGTCATTATGGTGGTAAGACGTCTTCATTGATTTTTGATCAATATTCAACGTGGCTTGAATTGTATTGGCCAACCAGTACCACCGCTGGGGATTACAGTGATTTCATCTGATTATAGTCGGTAGAAACGAAAAATGAACCAGACTTGGTGTTTTTAAAATTTTGGTAAGATATGATTTCTTATAACGAACATTTATTTATCATTGCCATATTAATTTTTGATCACTCAGATCTCCGATCTCCAGTTTTCTGGGTTTTTCAATTACACACTTGCATAAGCTGATTAAAAAAAAAAAAATAATAATCAAGAGTTTATTCTGAATTTTGGACCAGTCATTTGATTTTTGGGTAACCATAATTTTTAGTCGAAGAAGATTTTCGTGATTTTTTGACTTATCCATCATTCAGATTGCTTGTACATTCCAATATTTACTTACCTAGTCATTTGTATTGTTAAGCCGTTTTGATTTTTAAAATTAATTTAGAACACTTGTCCTATATTTGAATTTTTCTTTTCAACATCTAGAATAAATCAACTTTTCTGGACAAAATTTTTATTGTTTTGATAATGTGAATCGGCCTGGAACACACCTCAAATCCTTTAACAAAATTCCAGCTCTTGAAAGAGTTTTGAAGAACAAACCTAACATTGTAGAAGATCTCGAATACATAGACATTTAGCAAAACATCATTCATCATCAAAATCCATGATTCGTTCTGCGTTTTCTCAATTCTCGGATTTCTGTAATTGGCAATCCCTGCCTCATTTTATAATCACATGTGAAAAACGCGAAATGAGGCTGAACAGAAATTGAATGTGTGTGTTATGGTGGCGTTCATACTTGCTTCTGAAAAACAGATTTTTCAGAAGAAAATTAGAAACAAATTCTATTTTTCATTTGAAAAATGTTGACGATCTGAGAATTTGGAATGTTTAGCTTAAACATCATATCGAAGGCTTTGAATTTTTCATTCAATTTTTTGATATTTTTTGTAGTTTTATAATTGATGGGTAAAAATTTAAATAGAATCTACATTATAGATTTCTATTTTTGAATGTGGTTATGATCGAATCAATAAACACTGTCTTGGTGTAATAAATTCGCGTTCAAATTTCAGACTCAAAAGCATCCAAATCCCAGGGAAAAGTTTCTAATTTAATCATTTTCCCCTTAAATTCTTATCAACTAAGTAATATATAATTTCCAACAGAAAATGAAAAAGAAAATTTAGGGTACCTCACATGAGACATGAGGAGAAGGAGGAAGTAGAATTGACTCAAATTTTAAAGAATTAAAATCTTCATTCGAATTAGGAAACGATTGATTTTATTCAAAAGTTCATTCTAAACTTCTGGCAATGTTGACAAAAAACCACGATAAAAATTCACGGAGTTCTGAAATAAGATGCAAAGGAAAGCTAAACTGGATAAAACCCAGAAGAAATACAGAGTTGAGATTGAAAAGTTCTTCAAGTAAGTAAGTAAGGATCTTTATTTTCATCAATTTGTCACTTTTTTCTCTTCTCCAGTCAATCGTATAGAAAATGAAGTGTTATTCCTATTTCTCATGTCAGGATGATGACGAATCGTTTCCATTTTGGAATCGGACGATTTAATAAAATTTTCTAATAGGATGACCAAATTAAAATTTTTTCACAGATTTTTTTTTCAAGATAACTTGAATATTTTTTATGAAAAAAGAGAGGACGAATAGGTGAATAGAAATTGAAAAATCCCTCACTCATCAGTATCAGTATGATTTGATTTTCATGAATTAGAGAAAATAAGGTAATTTGGCCTCATTTATACTCTATTCAGAAATTACACGGGAAAATAAGCACAGGAAACATTTTTCCATTATTAAAAAAAAAAAAAAAACACACAAAATTTTAGAAAATGGAACAGAAAATACAGATAAACTGATCAAAATTTAATTCCTCTCCTCAAGTTCATACATCCCTCAAAATAGCCATCGCATCACCCACCCCGAAGCAAATTCATCCAAAAGGATAAAAAAATACCAAGTCTAAGTAGGTACATGCCATACTCGAATACGTAGACACGCGCGTACCCTTGCGTAATCCAAAAGGACACCATTTTGTAAGACCGTAGCACGCATCATTTGTTCGAAGATGTTATCAGACGCACTCATGTATAGATTGCGACAATATGTTATACGTGGTATGGTTCCACCATCCACTCCGCCAAAATATATCGTTTAATGGCGAAACGTCCTCTTTCGTATCGAATTTCTCGAGCTTTATGTACCATCTCCTGCGACTATATTGTCCGGTCTCGCGGTGCGGTGAATCAAACCCGTGTCCGAAATGGTCAATCCGCCTTAAATATCCGTTTCCTTTAATCATTTCTTTGGCTAATTTGGAATAATTTGCGACTTGTTGATCGACTCCGGTCTTTGGGGCGGCGTTCCACTTTTAACTCGTGTTTTCTGCATATAATCTCGATAGTTCGAGTTGATCGAGTCAAAAAAAGAGAATCTATGGGGTACCTGGATTTCATCATTATCTACTTTAAAATAATAATAATAATAATAATAATTTGATTTTTTCGTCTTAATGTTTATTCTCAGTCGAAGTACCACTCGCACAGAAATAGGAGAGGAGTTATGGTAAAAATTGCTGACTCAGGCAATCCTCTTTATTTTTCCAATCGTATTTATTAGGATAAGATGGAAATTGCTTGGGGAAGGATGCCTATTTTTTTTGAAAAGTTTTGAAAAATATTGCCAATTTGAGATAAAACAATTTCGGTTCTCAAAAAGTTTGTGTTGAACGATTATTAATAGGTAGATTAATTTATTCAGCACAATCGCAAAATCAGTCATTTGTCGATCTTTTCGTTTTTTGGACAAAAATTTGAAAAAAATATAAAACAGTGTGAAAGCATTGAAGATGATTTAGAAAGAATGGTTTGGCTGAAATTTTTCATAATTTTTTTTGGAAATTTCTTTAAAATTCTTCAAGATGTGAACTTCCTTAACAGGTAACAGATTTCTTACAATTTTTCACGTACTTAATCCAAAATTCTCCAACTTTGAGGAATTTTTTTTAATTTTAAGGAATTTGTTGAAGAATTTCACATTTCGAATTTCGAGAAATTTTTTCAAAGAATTAAAAAAAAAAAACATGAAAAATGAGTAAAAAAAAACAATTATTTTTTTTACTTTAAAGGCCATGTTTTTTCTACATTTTCTTCAAAACGTTCGCATTCGAGACTTTTTTGTTCAAATTGCCCAAATTAGACCTGAAAAATGAAGAAATTCTATGAAATATTTCGAAAATTCAAATTATATATATCCCTCCCTAATTTCAAAATTTCGTGAAAATTTGTGAAAATCTCTCTCTCTAAAAAAAAGGACAAAACAGGGACATACCTACAGCATAATTTGAAGCAAAAATCGTTCAAATTTTTACGTTTTCATTTTTCATTTTTTTTTTCAGAATTAGGTGGCGGTCAACTTAATGAGTGACATCATTCACGAAGGAAAAGTTGAGGATTTTTTTAAAAAATTTTGACCGAGAGGACTTCAGCTATTTCAAGAAATTTTCAAAATTTTGGTTGGCAGTACTGACGCTAAAACAAAGGAAAAATTGTTCGAATTTTTTTACTGCGATTAAAATCGATTTTTCTCAACACTACTACCTACCAAAAATTACAAAATAATTTGAATCTTACTTTATCGACAAGACAAAAAATAAAAATCAAAGTACCAATTTATCCCTATTTCCTATAGCAAAAAATACAAACCCATCAAAAGTCAAACTTTTCATTCACATTTCATCCCCAAACGATCCCACATGTTGGATATTTCCACCATCGTCTCAGCACCACATCCAACACCCATTCGCTCAAACCAACGAAAAAAAAACCTTAGCCTTGAAAATCCTCCTAAAACAAAGAAAAAGCCCGGCTCAAAATGACAATTAACGAATAAACAAATCATTGCAATACGGATTCGTATATATTTTTAATATTTTAAACGAATTTTTAATCGCGCGCACATGTTTCATTACAAAAACTCTACAAGATAACCCGTCTTTAGAGACCTATTCAGCGAGCCTTTTGTGCTATGTAAACTTCCAGGACAGTTTTCATTTTGTATACAAGAACAGCAGCCTTTGTTCGAAAGTCCACCCTTTATAAAATGCGTCTGGATATTAATTCAAATGCTTTTTAAACGTTAATGTTCGCATAATTATTAATCTCCTATGCAGCGGCCGTGTCTTTTGTTTTAGTCTTTCGAAGTCACCCTGTTTGCCATGTTTTTACGTGTATATGTATACTACGTATACGTGTACCCTGCCTCGTTCGCTATAACGGTGTCCGCTTCGCCACTATTTTTCCGGAGAAAAAAAAATATACTAGAAAGACTTTACACACGATGGGAATCCTATAATGTAACCGTTCCCTAAGGAAAACAACTCCTATGGTATATTATTCGGCCCCATATTGCGAACTCCAATCCTCTCTTGGTCTGCGTCGCGTCGCTCTGCAAATCGCTCTTTAAATAGATGAAAATTTTGAAATTTTTTCACCGAAATTAAGAGTAGGTATTTAAAATTGGTCACATCTTACCAAAGTCATACCTACTCCTTCATAAAAATTACAGATTGGATAATAATTGAACCTATACCACAGAAATCCAGTAAGTTTTATTATCCTTTTATCACTATTGGTTTGCACTTTGCAATAATTGCATGTTCTAAATATCTAAAAATATTTGGGAATGAATGAAATTTTACGAGTCCAGAAAAAAATCCTAATGATGAAAATGTGTCTACAATAATGAAGATTCTTAATATTAAAAAGGTGACAGTGTCCATTATAATAATTATGGCCAAGTAGAGGAACCAGCAAATCATAAGAAAGTTGAAAAACAAAAAATTCTCCAGAAAAAATTGGAAACCCTGATCATAATGAAAGCGGGGCTCAAAGTCTTCAAAGTGGTCCAACTTTTAAGAGAAACGCAAATTTTTGGCACTTTTGAGATCCGGATCCTGCAAGGTGCCTTTACGAAGTACCTAAATTAGTTTTCATTAATTTACAGATTATTACTGGAGAGTTGGAAAGTTGAAGATTACAAAATTGGTTTCTCAGTTTTTTTTTTATCAAAAATCCACTTTTATAGAGAATTTTAGATTCCTGCCATTTTTATACAATTTATTTCGTTTAAAATTTTTCCAAAATAGAACCTTCCTTTTTCATTCCTCGATTAGAAAATTTCAGAATTGAAGAACCAAATTTTTCATTTTTGCAGTGAGATTGTTGAAATTCTTGCTATCTTTTGGTTCTTCTTGTTAGGTACTGAAGTAAAAAATTTTTGTTAATTTCTGAAGAACTATAGACAGTTGTGTAAATTGTCATGTTTAACCTACCTACTTACTTATTCGTCTTTGTAAAGAACTGTCCCAACGATTTATTGAAATCTTCACCATGATGATACTAAAATTATGTTACTTTTAAGCAGCAGTGTGTTTGTCAAATGATTTGATTTGGGTAGAAAATTATTACCCTTTGTCTTCATTGTTGATAGATATGTACCTTTCAAACATCCGACTAAATTTTCTACATATTGCTGACATAATGGCGTTTTGTTACTCGAGAAAATTTTAATGGATTGAAATAGTGATGCAATAAAATTTTGAACTCAAACAAAACTAAATCAGAAATAAGTATAATAAATACCGATAGCAAAAAACTCGCATCAAAAATTTTTGATGATAAAATTGGCAAATTTTTGACAGAATTACCTCATTGCTCTGCAATATGCGAAAAGATTTTAACAACAAAAAAAGGAGAAAAAAATGTATTATACATCTACCTATCAAATTTTTGACCTCGCGAATCGAGTGGAACCGGGATCATTCAGAAAATTTTGAAATTTTCCAGCACTGAAAGAAAAGCTCATAAAAACGGTTCATACCTATGAGCTTCTGCACTTATATCTACCTAATCGTGGGTTACTGATAATGGTGAATTGGTGATCTACCAAATTTGTTCAATTGAAGAGAAAAATTCTCAATTTGCAATTTTATAGTTTAAGATTGCATTTTTTGGCAGAAAATTTCAGACAAAAAATATGTATTTGAACTCAAAGTTGCAAATTTTGGTAAATTCTGCTTTGAACGATAAAACATGTTGAAAATATGTTTTCTGCGATCACAGGTGCTGAAATTCATTTGAAACCTATTTATGGGCTTTTTTGCAGTGCTGGAGAATTCTAAAAAATTTTGGATGCTCAGAAATGTCATGAAACTTTTTCCAATCGATTGGCGAGGTCGAAAATATACCTTAAGTGTATTCTAGATTTCTGCTTTTTTTGTTGCTTACTCTCTAAATCTGAATCAGTCAAAAAACTGAAAATTCACTGATTAAACAGCGAAAAGTGTGCAACTATCAATCAGTGAGATTTCACTGTCAATCAGTGAAAAATTACTGATTCAATTCGTGAATTTTCATTTTTGAATCAGTAATATTTTTTCAATTACTGAAATGAATCAGTAAAAATTGAAATTTACTAATTCAATCGGTGAATAATTACTGATTTGATCAGTGATTAATTACTGATTCAACCAGTAAATTGAAATTTTTACTGATTCGATCAGTAAATTAAAATTTTTACCGATTCAAAAATGAAAATTCACTGATATTAAAATGAGATTTGCGTTAAGTATTCTTGAATGGTTGGTTTTTCTTCATCTCTAATTTGAATACAATCGAGTTTCTGTTTCTGATCACAAAAAAAAAAAGAACAATCGATCTCGTTTCAAATCTGGTACAGGTTTTTCCCTCACTTCACCATACAAGAAAAAATATTGAAAAATGGATTTCAGCGTAGAGGTGTAAGCTAAAAGCCCTTATTGTGCCTAATTTTGAATTTTTAAAAATTCGGCTTCAAGCTTAAGTTCGTTTTTTTTTTCATAACTTCAAGCTTCAAGCTCACGTTTAAGCTTTATTGATTGGCTTAGCAGTCCCACTATCAAGACACTCTTAGTCATCGAATAGGTAATGGAGGCAGGCAGGTAGGTGGGTATGTTTTTTTTTCTTATAATTTTCAAATTTGCCACACTTCATTTCAGTACAATTTGACATTAAGTCAAAGGTCAAACCTAAAAAAAACCCAATTGTTTCAATCGTTGATTTTGTGTTAAAAACGTCAGGTCAGGATATTTAAATTCTCCTCTCTTTTTGTTTAAATTATTTATTTATTTATTTGTTTATTTATTGGTACATTACAAAATTGCAAAGCAATTTGAATAAATGAAAAGTGATGACAAAAATAACACTTCCGTGTAAGTTGGTACCTAACTTTTTGACTTTTGTGCCGGATTTTTTTATAAGCAAGTGTAATGAAAATTAGGAGAAACACCTACAAGGCCAACACGACCTGGCCTATCAAGTGATACAAAAATTAGGTAGGTACATCTATGTAAATCCCCTCCCCCTCATCTCCGAAAATACTATTCCTGTATTAAACGAACATTATTCAACAAAAAGTCATCAGCTGAAAAAATTTAAAATTTTAATTACAAATCATGAAATAAATGCATAATTTTCATGAAGTTCTCATCATTAAGTTTTCAAAGAAGAATATTTATCATTATCAATATTAATACCTAGTAAGCAAGTATTTTTTTGAAAACGAATCATTTCATCATTAGAATAATTTTTCTTGGTAATTTTATTGTTCGGATTACATTTTTATAAATTATAATAGGTACTTGACTTATTCTTCAAAAGCTTTTCCTCTGAAGTAAAATTTACTTCTGCTTTTTTTCAAATTTTTTGACCAATTCCTGTTTCTACAAACTGTCAATAACGTTTTTTTCTTCAGGACAATTTTTTAAAACCATAAACCAAGCACATTTTTGGTAACTAGGTAGAGTCTCCAGATTTTTCAAAAATGGTTAACATTTTTATAGGTAGATGCATTCTTACCACTAGCGTTGGAAAGTGAGGTAGGTAGCTAGGTACAAGTGATGCATTGTAACCCCCCCCCCCCCCCAAAAAAAAAAAACTGACGGGGTGCAAAGTATCATTTGCACCCCGATTTTCAAAGCATTAAACAATGGGAAAGTGCCTTTTTTGGACATTAAATTTTCCAATTTTTTTCAATATTCTCCCTCGCTTCACTGAGGCATGAACAAAATCACAATAAGTATATAAACTATTTAAAGCAAAAATTTGAAAAAAAACACATTCCCCCTTCTCGAAAATGCTTCTGATTTTCCAAGTCTTTATACTCATTTTGCACCCACCCCAAAAAATCTTTCGACGCCACTACATGAAAATTTACCAAATTTCTATTCTGTGTTCCAAATCACTCTTCAAGGGTGAAGGCACCTAGTAGGTATCGACCCATCTTTGTTTTTTGCATTACTCGACCTGTAATTCACCTGGAAATTCCTTCGATGGCTTAAAATGTCGGGTATATGGTTTAGTTTTATATCCCAAAGCTCCAGCCCCTATTTATTTTTTTTCGATTTTTTTTTCCAAAAAGTGCGAAAATTGAAAAATTGAAAAATGGGTTCCTAATATTGATCTCTTTTGAAAACTAACAAAATTGACCAAATGATCGCCAGGAAAAATTTTTCTCAAATATATTTTTTTGGAAAAAAAAAATGAATGAAACCAAAATCACAACTGTAAAGTCAAAAAAGTCAAAACTCGCGGTGATAATTAGAAAAAATGAAAGTTATAAAGCCAACCTATAATTATGGCAAGAATATGATCAATGGTATTGTAATTTTGTGAATTGCTACGAAATCAATTAATTGAAAGGAATAATCGTTTTAGAAATCAGAGGGGGTTGATATTAGGGCATCTCATACATTTAATAAAAAAAATTAAAAATACTTGATTCTTTCAAACTTCTGAAACAATTATCCCTTTCAATAACATGATTTCTTCACTATCGATCACAATTCATAAAATTACAATACCATAAATCACGCTCTAGTCATTTATATTTGAAAACACTGAAAAAATAATATTTTCTCAGTTTCTTTTTTTCCAATCATCTCCGCGAGTTTCAACCTTACAGCTGCGATTTTGGTTTCACTCGTTTTTTCTCGAAAAAATACATAGAAATTTTTTCCCCAGCTCGATCAAGTCATTAGGAGGCGAGATCGACTGAGGGCCGATATTAGGTGCCCTTACACTTATGGATATTTTCGGGTTTGAACTTTAATGATGCAATCAACAATTGCCACCAGGCGACACCCGACCACCAGAAAATCCTCAACGCTCGATCAGCTTCTGTTAAAAACCAATACAGCATGAGCCAAGTACAGCTAGCAGCCACAGATGGGAAAGCAAGTAGCGGCAGTCACACCTGATGAAGTTTACGATCATGCTAGGATGGCGCTGGGCTCGACTTGGAAACACGTTAATTCATTATGCTAATAGGTTTCGGACCATCGGCATATAAGGTCTCTTTTCCTCTCCTCTCTCGGTCCACTCAGTCCTGGTTCGTTTGCGCCGGTGAGATACCCTGATTGATTTATAACAATTACCTACCTCGTATACCTATACCATAGGATGAGAGAGACGCGAATAATATATACAACGTGCGATTGTAATTAGGAAATATTTGATAAAGAGGGCCCGGCCGTAGCCGAGCTACGGAGACAGCGGCGAGGTTAGTTTTGATATTCGATATAATTGCGTTTGAAAAATTGGACAACATTTGGTACTGGTGTATCGTAAACATTGGCATTGATGGCTGCATCCTACAAATATCCACCCGAATTCCCCGCATATAACCACGCAGCTTTCGAATGGGTGTAATTTATGGATTAATTTTGTGCTACCCTTTGCCCTCCCTCGATGTATTTTTCTCCTTCTGTCGTTTCTTTGTCGCGAACCCGAAATGAATGGTGTACAAGTACCTTCCAACATGTGTTTTTCGTAATCACCAGAGATGGTCTGAATCTTACAACGAATGCGATTCCGAGACAAGTTCGAAAATCAGAACAGGAAATTCTTGATAGCTGAAGATATACCGAAAGCCTGCAACTTTTATCAACTTTCTTGGAAAATTCTTCGAAATACAGAGTAAAATTATCCGAATAAATGATTCCGAATGCTGGAAAATTAATTCCAGAAAGTCAAACAGCTTCGAATTCAGCTAATCCGGACTACTTTTTGAAATCTATAAGTAGTAAGGAAGCAGACGAGCACAGCTCACATTTCGACGATAAACTTGGGCCACGGTAAACAACTGAAAATAGGCTATTTTAGCGAATTAAAATTTATAAACTACTCGTACGATTGGAAAATAGAAGATTTCGTAAAGTTGCTTCGATTGAACGTTGAACTTTGCTAACAAGAAATAAAGTGGTGGATGGGTAAGATACGGGTAGGTAAGGTACCTGCTCGGGCATATAACGACGATCGGGATCGGCTCGTGCTTTGAAATTAATTTGCGCGCGTCCTGCTGCGTTGCGAGTGGTTCGTACTTCGTTTATTACCATAGTTCATCCTGCGTGTATAATTTCATTTCGGTATATCTATGAAAACGTATACGTAGGTATAGGTACCTACGCCGAACAACGTACGTTTAAACTTATGCACATTATTAAGCCGCAGATACCGGGACGGGGATGCGCAACGAGACCGTGGTCTTCATAAAAAATATCGATTCTCCAAGTATAAATCAAAACCACGATGAATTTTGAACCGGCGCAGCTCACGGAGTTATCTCACCTACCACAAATCGTTACTTATTTACATATATTTGTACGTGAAATGTAATATACTTGTTGGCATTATGAGATATTGGATATCCGTAGCTACCGGTATACGAGAGCAAAGAGCATGAACCAGGTTCATTCATAAATTGTCTTCGAGGTAGACTTCGATTTTTAAGTTTTTTTTGCCTGCAGTGGCGTGACGAAGTGATGTGTCCTCTGGGAGGGGCGTACCTCAAATTTTCTCAACTAATTTCCCGGAAAATTCCTAACTATTTTTCCTACCCCCTCCCCCCCAAAAAATTATTATTATTTTCAACTTCTCGAAAATTTTTCAGTGTGTCAAAATTTTTCAATTTTAAATTTATTATTTTCCAAGAAAAAACACAGAATCATTTCAAGATCAGAATCGATAAGTACGAAAAATGAAATTATCAGAACCAAAATTAGAACCAATTCAAAACCAAAATTAGCAGCAGCGTCGGAAGGTTTTTCGGAATTGACGCAAAATGAATTTAAAAAAACTTGGAAAACCAAGAGGATTTGGGAGGGGGGAGAGGAGTCTTTTTTAGTCCTTTTACCTTGCATAGTTTATATACCCAATTACCCAATTGTGATTTTATCCATGCCCGAGCGAAGCGATGAAAAAATTGGATATGAAATACCAAAAAAAAACATTTTTTTTTTTACTGTTTTAATGATTTAAAAATTATTTTTCTTGGATGTAGGTAATTTGGAGAGAGAGTGCAATGCACCACTTTATTCCAATATTAAGTAATGGGTCATTCCATGTCAGTTCGTACGCAAAGTGGTAAGGTGGGTCGCCGATTTTTCTGATTTTTTTAATGTGAGTAGACCTCGATGAAAGATGACGAATGCCGCAAATCGCAGCTCCCTAAGTCTTTTTGGAGGGCAGCCACGGGCATTCAAAGTTTTGAGGTAAAGTTGGATATGGTAAATTTTGAGCGTGGATAACTTCAAAACTATGATAGGTAGAAAGTTGAAACTTTTTCCATTGTGTAGGGTCTTTGATGAGCTTTTTGACGATTTTTTGAAAATCAGTGTTGCCACTTTTCTTATTGCCAAAAATCAGCTGTAAAAGTTTAAAAATGGCATTTCCCTATCAGGGGCACCTTCAAAAAATCTGAAAAAATTCTCCGAAGTACAACTTTACATGCTGATTAACATATTAAAAAATCGAGCTGACGTTTTTTCGTATTCTCGATTTAAAAAATTCCAAAGATGAGAAGAAAATAGACTTTTTCTTTTCAAAGGTCGAAATTGCGTAAAATTGACATATTTTCATCAATTTTACACCATATTTGAAGGAAAGGTCGGTAAAAGCATTCTAACTCCTCCCAACACCCGTTAGTATGCGCGAAAATACAAAAATATCAAGTATTATGCTTCAAAAATTGAAAAGAAAAACAGTTCACATCAAAATTTATTTTTTTGTTGCCCCTGAATTATACTACCACCACTTCCATGATTTACAGTATTATTACAGTTCATGCAGGGTAAACAAGTTACAACTTGCATGTACTGGCAACTAAATACATACGATAAAAACTGAATTTGATTATTTTTAATGAACTAAACGTGTGTAAATAATTATAAATTTAAAAAAAATGATTAAAAAAAATGAATAAGAATTCAATGTTGAAAAATTGATGAAAAAATACCAAAACAAAGTAAAATCAGCGTAAAAGTCTACTTATAGTAAAGTATCGAGGGTGGTAAGTGGAGTTGAATAGTTTTACCGACCTTTTCTTCAAATATGATGTAAAATTGATGAAAACATGTCAATTTTACGCAATTTCGACCTTTGAAAAGAAAAAGTATATTTTCTTCTCATCTTTGGAATTTTTTAAATCGAGAATACGAAAAAACGTCAGCTCGATTTTTTAATATGTTAATCAGCATGTAAAGTTGTACTTCGGAGAATTTTTTCAGATTTTTTGAAGGTGCCCCTGATAGGGAAATGCCATTTTCAAACTTTTACAGCTGATTTTTGGCAATAAGAAAAGTGGCAACACTGATTTTCAAAAAATCGTCAAAAAGCTCATCAAAGACCCTACACAATAGAAAAAGTTTCAACTTTCTACCTATCATAGTTTTGAAGTTATCCACGCTCAAAATTTACCATATCCAACTTTACCTCAAAACTTTGAATGCCCGTGGCTGCCCTCCAAAAAGACTTAGGGAGCTGCGGTTTGCGGCATTCGTCATCTTTCATCGAGGTCTACTCACATAAAAAAAATCAGAAAAATCGGCGACCCACCTTACCACTTTGCGTACGAACTGACATGGAATGACCCTATTAAAAGAAGGAGAAATTTGCTGACTTATTTTTGAAAAATGGAAATTTTCTAAACAAAGATTACTCTTGCTTTTTTTGAGCTGCCTACTTTTTTGTCATCTAAATACATTAAGTAATGACACACTCTTCTAAAAAAAAAAATCGAACAATTTTCGAAAAATCCGTTTGAAATGAATGTAGTAGGAAAATTTTTGAAGAAAACGTAGCTTTCAAAACCTGAAAAATTCCATTTACGATTGTGATTGTCATGAAGCTTCCTGATAAGTAAATGAAAAGGGCACTTTTTTTTTCATTTGAAAATAGTGATTTGTTTGGGCTACAGGGAAATCAGGGATGGAGATTCATACAACCTATCATATCATTTTGAAAATTAATTGTGTAATATGAAGGTACTGAGCCCGAGCGAAGCGAGGCGAAAATTTTTGTGATATATTCTGAGATTTTCTCAATTTTTCCAACTTTTCAAACCCAAAGTTGGGAAAACTTGGGAACTATTTCCAATTTTCCCAACTTTTTGCTACTTGGAGATGGTCTGGAGATGGGGTGGGAGGGGAGGGGGTGACACCCCCTCCTGTTCGTCACGCCTCTGTTTGCCTGGCTTGCGTCTAATTCGTTTATTTGAGCTGGAATTTATGTCATTAGTTGGACTAATTTAATTTTACCTAAACTTGAAAACATTGTTCAGAAGAAATCAATAATAATAGAAATCTTCCAGAATACAACAAATGATGAGTTTTTCAAAATTCAGCAAGTAATTTTTTGTTTTCAAAAGCTTCCATATAAAAAACACCATGGACTGATGAAACAGCAGGAATCAGGATTTCATGCATTTATCGCGCAATTATCTCCTTGATGAATGTATACAATACACCTATTATTAATTAAGCATGAAATTAGGTATGTTCCAATTGTACGATTCCCAAAAAATAAGAATAAGTATTATCATCCTCACAGAAATGGCAGATGAACATTCCTACAGCATTTTACAGAATGGACCAATCAAAGTGATAAGTCATCGATTCCAAAGATAGAACTTTCAGGTCTGCAAAATTCAATTCCTTCGATATCTTCAGAGTCAACATTTTTCCCGGGGGGAGGGGGAGAGTAAAACTGCAAATCAAATGTCAAAAAGAACAGCAAGAATTTATACCTAAAAATTTCACTAATAAATAGCAGATACTGAATTATCAGAATTGGACTCACTCAGATGATCCTAAATTCCGGTCCAGACTCACAGAGGCAATGAGAAATGGGTCGAGGTGATACGGTTTTAGAAATATTGAGTGGAATATTAAAATAAATGTTTTTGACCTGCTGAGTTTATATTTCGAGCGATTTGACGAAAAATCTAAAAATTCAATGGGAGAGATGATGGGCTAAAATTCAGAATTTTTCAAGATCATCGAATCACCTAAGATTATTTCTGGGTTCTTTTGCCAGAAAAAATAAACTTCAAAAAATTCCCACGAGACCAAGGGTTGGAATGAAAAGCCAAAATTTAAAAAATTTTCGAGCAAATTATCGAAATGCATGTTTTCCAGCAACCCCCCTCCCCCATTCCATTTCTGAGTTATATATTGACTCTTGAAAACTGAATCAGAAATTCAGAATCCCTATAAATCTCGATTCAAAGTTTTAGAAGTCAAAATAATTTCAGAAATGGATTTTTGGGGTCAGAAAAAGTGCATTTTGATTCCTCCCAATTTTGGTGCCTTATTCCAATTCTTATGTAGGTTTTCAGCAAAAATACCTATTCCCAGAAATAGGATCTCGATACCACATTCTTTGCCGGAATTTTTCTCCCTCGTCCCCTCTACTGTAAAATTGGGTCCGAGCCAGGGTCGAAATCACCTCAGATTTCTCCTACAATTGCAGTTTTAATTTTTCTCTTGAAACCATAAAAATGCCTATGTAACTCGAATATTTTTACACTCGCGAATAAATTCTAATAAAATCCAGAAAAGTAGTAGCCTTCTAAAATCCTATAAAAAAATTACAAAATTTTTTTGAAACATCGCTGTAAAAATTTTAATAAAAATTCAAACTTACCTACTGAAAAAAAATGTTAAGATGCCCAAGCTTGGCCCTTTGAAATTTGATAAAAAATAGCAGGTTATGCTAATATTAGAGCTTAAAGAGTTAGGGGTTCAACTTATGAATGCTTTATTATAGATATTTTTCAAGTGAGTAATTTCAATAAGTATTTGAAATTTTTGTAACTTTTCAATGTTTAATCAAATACCAGAAAAGCTATAAAATCACTTCTCACAATTTGAAGTCAGGGGATACAAAATTCATATCAGCTGAAAACCTACCAACGACCTTTCCAAATTTCGTTTTTTAGGAGTCGACCCTTAATTTTCAACATCCATATACCAATCACATTTCGCACACACGAGCATCGGAAATAAAATATGGAGAAAATCGCTGATGCCAAAGCCAACCTTTTTTTTTTCATTTTCAAATGCTGCATACGTACTCGCATACGCACATACCCTTTCGACAACTGCAGCAGCCAACAACCCAATCTCCACATTATCGCGTACAATTCGCACATAAAACCGTCGACTCGACGTCTTTATTTTTTTTTCGAACGTAATTTCCAACACGCACCGGCACCGTCCGCTGACAGATTTGATTTTATGTTTTTTATGCCGCCGTCGTCGCATACGCCTTCTCTATTAAACCCTCCCGAAAAAAAAAAGAGGAGAAAATTATATTAAAAACTAATAAACAACGTCGGCCGGCTATTATGTACGAGTACCCTATTGAAATAATCGCTTTTAATTTACCCCGGTGTGATCTTTTAAATAAATATGCGAATGCAAATCAACTTGGTCTGCTATCAATATGCGTGAACAATACAATACGACTTAACCAGCCTATGCAGCAATAACACAAAAGCACACATACCGTACAAAATCTCGTATGACTTTATACGAGGAGTTATTACGTATTGTATCGTTTAAAAGCTCCGTCTCTTATTCCTTTAATCATTACAGGCGAGGGATAGAGAGGAGGCGCAGCAGAGTTGTCTGTGTTCGTGTATTATGTATGTCTTTGACCTGTTGTCCAAAATTATCCTTAATCTGGCGTCTTTCTATACATGCCGCTATTGATAATAATTATTATTTAAACGGTTTACTTTACACATAATAGATCATACGACGCGTATATTGTACGATTATATATGTAGAGATTAATTGAATTATTTATGTGGATAAGTTGAACCACATTTTTCTTCGTCAATTTGTAAGTAGACT
Source organism: Pseudococcus jackbeardsleyi (assembly GCA_038380155.1). Taxonomy (NCBI): domain Eukaryota; kingdom Metazoa; phylum Arthropoda; class Insecta; order Hemiptera; family Pseudococcidae; genus Pseudococcus; species Pseudococcus jackbeardsleyi. The sequence continues at coordinate 25,328,586 of CM076239.1, read as the reverse complement.
GAGATCTATTTCTTGGATGTCGAATACACAAAATTTATAGTTATAATTATTACTGAATTGGAAGGCAAAGGAGAGAAGAAAATAATTTTCTCGGCTTGCAAAAAATCACAACTCACGAGGCTCATAAAAAATCGCGACGTATAGGTATCAATCGATTATTTAACGAATTATTTGTAGGTAATTTTTTTTTTTTTTCAATAGAGCTTTAAAATTTGTGGGGAAAAGGTGAGAATTTAGAATTGACGCGTTTTTATACATAATAAACAGTATAAGTCAAAAAACTGTACAATGAGTAAAGGGACTTGATTGTTTTTTTTAAAAAGTTGCACTCAAGTCCCTTCTCTCATATACAGTTTTTTGACTTTTGTATTTTTTCACTTGAATGACTTATACCTACTGTTTGTATAAAAATAAATAAAACGCATCAATTATAGAAAAAAATCGTTTTGCGAAGACCATAAAATGTAACCTTAATTTTAACCCTTTAATAACCACTCATTTTATTTAAATCAAAGGCGTTGTCAACATAGGCGCACTCAGAAATTAATTAAGGGAGGGGCTCAGAATTTGATAAAAAATGGGGAGAGGGTCAAATTTGAAATTGAGTCATTCATTTTTCACTGATATTTCAATCAAAAATCATCAATTTTTTCTGAAAAACAGAGAATTTATTGAGAATTTGGTGATTTTTGACTGAAAAATCAATCAAAAATTGTCGAGTTTGGAAATAAAAGGTTTAAAATACTGCCCGAGCGAAGCGAGGGCGAAAATTTTTTGAAAAAATATACTTTGAAGAGCAAAAAAATTGACTTTTTTCTCATTTTTGAAGCAAAAAATTATTTTTTCCGGGCTTAAGGGGGGAGCTCGGGCCCCCTGCCCCCCCCCCTCGGGTGCGCCTATGGTTGTCAAAGAGGGAGAGGGGGTTCAGGCACAATAAAACTATTGATCTTCTAGAAAACGAATAATATTATACTTCATAATCGAAAAATCCGGAAACAATTGAAGCCTCCGTCTAAAAAACAACCATAGTCCAATGGGAAATTTTTTTATTACAGTTTCTGAAATAAAATTCCACGAGAAAACCGATGGTGTTATTTATTTCAAATTTTAAAAAATACATTAAGTAATCCTTTTTTTGTATTTCTAAATTAAAGGTTTTGGAGCTTTTGTTTAAAAAACAACCATACTTAGGCTCGAATGTTAAATCATTCCTTGAAAATTAAGGTGACCTTAAAAGTTCCTTGTCACATTTTCAACCAATCAGAACCCACGAAAAGATTCCTTAAAACTTTTAAGGTCACCTTAATTTTTAAGGTATGATTTAACATTCGAGCCTTAGTCCTTATTACGTTTTGAATTTGCGTTTTTTTTTTTTATTGTAATGAGGTAAAATGATAAAATAATGTATGAACAGGGGCGGCAACTTGGATTTATCTCGTGTACAGCAAACAGAAAATTTCAACATTCAAAGGATGAAGGGGGTCCCCCAGTCCCCACGTCAATACCTTTTATCTACCATTTTCTTGTGTACAGCATGCTGTACATAGAATTTGCCCGTGTACAGCATGCGCAGCACCGCTGGGGTATAGATGCCGCCAATGCGTATGAATATGATTTTGATACGTAAAATGAAGAAATGAAAATAAAACTACTGAAGTTCCCGTAGCCAATATCATGATTATACTGGAAATTCAAAGAAGCATAAGACTTGTTGACGGTTTTTACACGATTTTTTGAATCAAATTTAATGAAATTGAGACATGTGGCGTAAAAAAGCATTTCTGACAGGCTGACAGATTTTCATTTTTTTCAAAATTTTGAAAAATATTCTATTTTTTTTTTTTTAGAAAATCGAAAAAAGGGCTCTGTCAGAAATGCTACTTTATACAACATATTGAAATTTCAACAAATTTGATTCAGTAGTCTCCGAGAATTCCTGTATAAAAACCGTCATCAAATGCATTTTTAAACACTAAACAATATAGAATTTTCTGAAGTAAGTAGTTTTCTAAACTTTTTCCTCGTAATTTTTCAAAGTCTTAATTTTTTTTCAGAATTTTCCCAACTGAAATTTTTTTCTGATACCATTTTTCCCGGCCAAATCTTTTTCTGACGTAATTTTTCCACGCTCTAATTTTTTTCTCATATTTTTTCAACAGCAATTTTTTTCATTGCGATTTTTTTCTGAAGAATTTTTCTATCGTTGAACTTGCATCTTTTTTAAAAAGAATAATAATTTCTGTTTGATTGACGTCATAAAAAATATTTTTCTCACAATTTTCACATCTGCAATTTTTTCCGAAGAATTTCTCCACATCTAAATTTTTTTCTCAGTATTTTTTCAACTCAATTTTTTTCCTCAAAATTTTTATGAGATCAATCAAACAGAAATCATCCTTTTCAAAAAAGATGCGAGTTCAACAATGCAAAAATTTCTGCGAAGAGCAATTACGTCAGATAAATTTCAGGTTAGAAAATTATAAGGAAAAAATTTGATGGTGGAAGAATAACATCAGAAAAAAGTTCTGTTGGGAAAATTACGAGGAAAAATTGGAAAACTTCTTTTAAAAATTCTAAACTATTAAAAAATGACGTAAATATTCTGGACTTTGAAAAAAAAAAGTCGAAACGATATTCAGCGGTATGACCAGTGACGTCATGAAGATGGGTATTCGAGCTCCAGGTTTGACTGTCTTGTACTTTCCCCATTTTTTCCAATCATCCAAATCCAAACTTGGGAAAAGTTAGAACTAGTTGAGAAAAAGTTGGAAATCTCAACATTACCAAATTTTTTCCAACTTTTTGCAACCTTGGGATCGTCTGGGGGGTGTTACATCCCTCCCGGTCGTCACGTTCCACGTAAAAAGCACCGTTACAGAAACGAAAAACTCGGCCATTGGTTCGAATTCGGTCATTGGCTGGAGAGCACGGCAAAGAAAAATGCGAAAATCAGCCATCGCAGCCAGAGAAAGGGCAGAGTAAGAAGAAATTCGATACGACCGATGACAACTACGTGGACGTAACTCACATATATCGAACACCTACACACACACACCCATACACCGCAATCCACACGTAAAATAGCGTAAAGGTACATCAGCGGCCAGATATAAATAAAAAGTGACCCAGCTTCGGCGGGTACGAACGAAAAACGATATTGATGGTAAATCGGTCGTATCTGCAACGAGGCTACTCGATGCCGATGGATCAGGGCTGGCCAAGGAGACAGCAGGGTGAAAAGAGGACGAATACGAAAAATAGAGAAAAACAGAAAGAGAAAGAAGCTGGGAAAAAAGGTAATGCGTATGTATTCATTTTCGAGCATGACCGCATCGTAACCGTTGTCGGGATAACAACGCTGGACTCCATTAGCGGCTAATGTTTCTTACAAGGATGATATATCAGTTCCACCCTTTCGAAGGGTGTCATGCTGGATCCACGGGTTATTTTTCATTTTCGGACGATAGCGCGTACCGCTTCGGCCTTTAATGTTCTTTCTATTTAGGCCGCGCGACGGCGGCGCGGCGTGAAAATCCCTGCCGAGATGAGCCCGGCTTGGGCGGGAGCAACGCGAAACGATTTTTTTCTGGTTTAATTTTTCACCCAAAAATACAGAGAATGAACTATATATACGAGTCGAGTGTTGTGGGAAAAAAAATAGAGGCTTTTTTTCAGCGTTAAGGGAAAAATAGGTACTCGTAGCGATGAAGAGCCCGGAGAGAAATGATTGGGTGCGCGGACCAGCGGAGATGTTTGTGAAAATCCATTATATTTACTGGAAGCAATTAATTCGCCTTTACAATAGCAATAAAATGTAATAAGAATTTAATTTTAATTTATTTAACTACCCGGTAGCCGAGTTTTACGACATATCGTCTGCACGCAGTTCGCCTGGATAAACAGGTTTCGCCATCGGTAGCCAGCCATTGCCCGAGCTAAAAACTCATATATTACTTGAACGATGATTTATTATCTTTAGACGAGATGACAAAACAAATTACACTTTCTGGTATTTTTATATTTTACTTTATTGCAGCCACGAAGAGGACGCGATGCGGTGTACGCGCGGATGTCGATGAATTTTAAATTTACTTACTCGGAAATACTCTCTCGCGGTAGCCGGACGGTGCGGCGCGATCGTACGAGCCGGCTAATGAATTATGAAACGTGCAATATTCTTTCTCGTATGGGTACAGGTATTCTTAACACTCGTCCTTTATGTACGCAGATATTTGAACAAGTGTTTGTAAGAGACGAAAGCATCGTGAAATGTGTGTTGATATTTTTTCTGAGAGAGGAAAAAAACCTATTTTGAGGGGAGGGCATCCGGAGATTATTTGAGGGGGAGATTGAGAATTCGAGAAAAACGGGGTGTCTTTCAATGAAAAAAATTGAGTAGCCTGCCATTTCAGTGGTGCTAGCGTTATCAGGGTATTCTCAGCGAGTTGATGATACACAATTCAGGAGAAATAAGATGGGGAAAATTCTAAATTTTTTGGAACGAACAATCGATACACTCTTAGAATTTCGAATTCGTAAAATTTACCTGTTTGAATCAGTGAAATGAATTTAAATGAAAATCAGTGATTTTCCCCTGATCATTCAGTCAAAAATACAAATTGGGAAATTACCGAAAACCCGAAATACCTCATTAGTGAAAAACATTATCTAATTTTCAACTAAAAACATTTCACTGATTCTCAAACAGAAAAATTTCATCAAAAACTGATTCCGATTCAGAGAGTTATGCGTTTATTCAAAAAAAAAAAAAAATACATATAATGACCAGATACTGCCCTAAAGAAAAACAATTTTTTTTTGAAAAGTCGTAGCTCGAAAAATTTTAAAGAAATGCACTTTTTCGCATTATTGTATTAGAAAATAACCTTTCCGAGGGTGAGGGGGGAAGCCTCAAGCCTCCGAGCTCTTCTTCGGGTGTACTAGTGGTATTTGCAAATATTGTAACCGAAAGTATAAATATGAAAAAAAAAAATCCAAAAATTTTCATATATAGTAAGTAACGTTTCTAGTTCTACCCACACAATCCTGGCAGGGGTAAGGAATCATTTGCACCCGCCCACACAATATATGTGATCTGTCGTAAAGAAGGGATCTCGTGTAAAAAATCTATGTTTTCATTTTATGTGTTTGGTCCAGATTAGGTGTCATTTGAATCAAAAACGTGAAAATGAGACATCGATTTTTTTACTAGGTCCCCTTCTTTACGGCAGGGTCACATAGGGATTTTTGAAACATTAAATCGTGTGGGAAATGCGTTAACGAAATTAACGAGAGGAGGGAGCTTTTAAATTTTTGGGTTGAATACAAACAGTAGGAAAAAAGCAAATTTTAAATAATGGAAAAGATAAGGAAACAGTTTTTGGAACGACAGATTTTGAGAAATTTTGAAAATTGGATTGAATTCGCTTTAATTTTCAAGAAATCGGCAACAGTTCATAAATGAGAAAAGATACTACAAAATTTTGAATTTTGTGGAAAAATTTTAGAATTGCAATGAAATGGTTTAGGAAAATTGAATAAGGGTATAGGTAAGTACTATTTTTTTCATGGGAAACTCACGTTTTCACTTGATGACCCATTTTCTCAGAAGCTACATGATCCCCAAAGTCAATTTTTATGCCCATAATTCGGGGATATTTCAGCAACATTTCAACGACAGTGTTTGCAAAAATACCAACTATACGGTATATAACAAAAATTTCGGAAAATTAATACATTGTGAAAAGAAAAACATTTCTGACCATTATAAGAAAAAATGAAGGAAATCGGTCGAATAAGTAATTCCAGAGAAAATGAGGCAAGAAGAAAAAACTGGTTTTTATGTTTAAAAATAGTATCTGCCTTTTTTCTATTTTTATCAACTATTTCATTGCAATTCTGAAATATTACCACAAAATTCAAAATTTTGCATATTTTCTCTTATATAAACTATACGAATTTTTCAATTCAAAATATCAATTTGATTTTTTGAAAATTAAAGTGAATTCAATCCAATTTCCAAAATTTCTCGAAATCTTTCACCCCAAAAAATTTTTCCTTTATTTTCATTAAGTATTTAAAATTGACTTTTTCCCTACTGTATGTACCTAAAAAATTTTAAAGCTCCCTCCTCTTAAAAATTAAATTTTTTCAAAGCTTCGCTCGCATCAAGAAAATCACAATTACTTACTCATACCGGGTGACCGGAAAGTACATACCGAAAAAAATTTAAAATTTCAGTAAAAAAAATTTATTGGCGAGGTAATCTTTTTTTTTCTCATATTCTACTAAAATAGACTGTCTTCTAATCTCTGCATAAGTTATTGCTCGAAGAACCTCAATAATCCACAATTTTCTCGTAAAACAGAAAAATAATTCAGTAATTCAGGGATAAATCATCTGGTTCCAATTTGTGAAACGCTGAAATCTAATCCTCCTTATTTCAAGGTTGAACGCATTGTTTTGAAATTGACAGGGTTGAAATGGAGCTTTTGGCTATCTTGAAACCTACCCCCAGATATTCGAAGATTTTATTCCGCGCAATTTTTAAATTTTGCTTGACTATGTTTAGCTGTAGCATTATAAACTAAAATCGAATTATGCTTCACAAAAAATTTTAATTAGTTGAGAATTTATGAAGTGGTTTATGATCGAATAGTAATGAATAGTGTTCAACAAATAACCGGATCTTTCAAATCTATCCAAATACTCGGATATCCGGATACTATCCGGATAATCAAAAAGAAGGCATTTCATTGGATATTTCCCTAGTTGAAAAAAATCCCGCTAGGAGTGCTAAATTAAATTAGAAAAAATTGAAATTAGGCAACGTCGCACCTCCAGTGCAATAACAACACATCTCAAAATTAAAAATCGTGAAATCAAAAACAACACATCTCAAAAAACTACCAAAAATAACAGGTATTGTAAAAATCTGTCGCCGTCATTGGAAAGAGCGTGAAAAATTACAATGGATCTTCACAAAAAAATTGAATATAAATTTGTCTTCAACGTTTAAAGAACCAAGAAATTTTCAATTTTTTTGAGATGTGTTGTTTTTACTTTTTTTGAGATGTGTTGTTATTGCACTGAGGGTGCGACGTCTATTGCAGGAGGTGGACGAAAATTAGAAAATTTTCAAAAATGGTTTGTAGACGACTTTTGAGGCTGTCGGAAAAGTTCAACCATTTTCGGGATGTTTCGGGAACAGTTCGTAAATTTCCGTAAGATCCGGATACTTATCCGGGTATTTGGATATTTATCCAAATAGTATTTGGTATTTGGATATCCGGGTACTTGTTGAACACTAGTAATGAACCAAGGATTCTGCCAGAATTGAAATTTTTCGGATAAATTAATTAGGGAATTTTTGAGAAGCATTTATTTTTGGGAACTACTTTTCGGTCACCCTGTATTTGAATTATTTGAGGCGAAGGAACAAAAAAAAGCTCCTTTTTCCTCTCCCTCAAAAATCCTGGTACTCTTTTTGTACCCACCTATTAGCTTCCGATGTCACGTTGTGGGAGAACGGGAGAAGTGTTTTGAAATTTAATTTTTACTTATTGTGACAAATTCTGTAGGATATGTGGCTTTCTCTAGGAAAAGAAACCACTTGGTCTCACATATCGATTTTGAGTTATAGGTGTAAAATTACTTTTCGAATGAGCTATTAGCGACCTTTTTTTTTTTTATGAAAAATTGACGGTTTTATAAGGATTTGAAATTTGATACAGGAAAAACATACCTAGTTAAGTTATGAGAAAAACTAATTAAAAGTTTTCGAGTGAAAATTTTCAATAAAAGACGTATGTACTTATGGTGCGAAAACTCCATAGGAAATTTGTTATAGAACCTGAAAAAGTTGGCTCTTAGAGCCGTATAAAACTTCCGGACAATCCCAAAATAATCCCAAACATAAATAATCCTTCGGGGAAAAAATTTAAAAATCTGTAATTTTTTTTGCATTCAAAATTTTTTCATCAAAAATGAGTTTATTCAGTTCAAAACGTAATTCACGAGTATCTCACTAATCTCACGTGAATGTTGAAGGATCATGAAAAGAATCGATATTTTTGAAAATAATTTACATATTTGTGTTTTCCCCCGAAATTGACTTTGTGTGACCAAGTGGTCATATGGAAGAGACTACTTCCGGAGGTAGATACTAGATATGTACTTGTTTGAAAAATTAATGCAACTCTTTAAACAATGAAGGAACTATAAGTAAATATATCAAGCATTCAAATTAAAGGTAGTATGTAATTTTTTGTTTTGCTTTCTATTTTATGACAATTTTCAACAAGAGTGACAAATCTCAAAAGCGAAAATGAAATTCAAATTCAATAACAATAAAAAAATTCCCCAAAAAAATTTTTCAAACAACTTGGGATTTTTTGTTCAAAAGCTAAATTGGAACCCGCAAAACCTTTACGTAATACCAAAGTTTTGGTGCCTAGTTTTCGAACTGATTCCAAAGTATGTAGGAATTTTTTTCACTGAATCAATCAGTGAAAAATGACTGAAGTTTTGGTACCTGGACTAGATTTTCAACTGATTCAGAGATTTTTTTTTGCTAAATAAATCAGTGAAGTTCTACTAGTTAGGGAGTAACTACTTTTTCTTTGAATTCGTGTCCTGACGTTATTTATGAACCAATTTTGGTGATTTTTTTAAAAAAAAGAAACGTTGATCTCTCCTCTACAAATTAGCGCGGTTGAATTTTGAAAAAAACTATTCCAAGTATTTTTTATCCAGGCTTGAAAGATCCAGAAAAATTACACCTTTTTGGGGAGTTTTACCAATTACGGATCATCAAATAAAATCCAAGTTAAGTATGCATTTTTTTTCACTCTGGTTGTATTTTCAACATTACAAAGATGGTCTTCGAAGATTTTCATTAAAAAATTGTTAAAAAACCGAAGTTGAAAAACTACCAATTGTGGATCGATCCGTAATTGGTAGCAAAATATTAAAAATTTTTCTACCAATTATGGATCAAACTAATTACGGATCACTTTCACTTTGGAATTTCACTGCGCAGATTCAATAATGTTAATCACCTAATATATAAAAACACGACGAAAATCTCGAACAGATAATTAATCCAACTTTTTTAGTGCAAATTTACGTTTTATTCGATGCTTGGCAAATGACACTCAAAATTTGCAAAACGGGTTGATCACGTGAAAAATGTGTCGATAATAATTCCCTGAACATGAAATAATCAGCAACCGCATCAACTAAATATCAATAACATTATTTACACTGTTTAACAATCGCCGTTGCAAAAAATACGAAATTTTAACTAAAAATATGACTCACTTTTTTCAAATGAATCTACAAGTGGTTTGATAACACGAATTTTCTGAAAGGTAAGACTTCAGACTACACGATTATGTTGGTGTCAATCCTTGTTGACCATTTTAGAACGACGAAGAGCGCCTCAAAAAAATGATCCGTAATTGGTATTTTACAGTGGCGTAACCAGAACTTTTTTTGGAGGGGGCTAGAATTCATGAGGAAAGTAAGGGGTGTCGGCCTGTGTAGAGAGGGGGTCCTCTGAACCCCCGTTTTTTCAAGGAGCTCATTAGGACTTGCCATGGGTGAGGGACCTTAAAATAAAGGGGTAAATTTACCTAATTACATCGAATATAGATGTTTAAAATTTCCTGAAAGACCTTTTTTTTTCGCTTTTAGATTATCCCCTTGGGACCCAAATTTTCTCGGCATGGCTCCAAGAGGGGGTGTCAATCTATTTTTATGGAATATTGAGATTTTTTTCCCCCTTTGAATTATGAACGTGAATTTTATTCAAAACAACGGAGTACAAAGAGCATTAAAAAACAAATGACAGTGAATTTTTCAAGGAGGAACACCTCATTTGAGTAAAATGAAGGGAGAATCGAGTGAATTCGAGTTTTTTCCATCCATATACCACCCCCTCAGTCTCATCTTAAAACTCGTTTTGGTCGATTTAGGGCAGTAATTTTGAAAATATGCTGATTTTCGCCTCCGAAGTAGCAAAACAGCGAAATTCTTGGAAAATTGAGGTCCTCGAAGATATAAATCCGAAAAATTGCCTCCTTGTGACTTTTCTCCATTCTCCAAACTAAAGATATGTCTTCGAGGACACTAATTTTCATAGAATTTCATTGTTTCACTGGTTCGGAGGTGAAAATCAACACATATTTAAAACCACTACCTTAAATCGACCCGAGGTTTGGGGGGCTTTAGCCCCTTAGCCCCCCTTGGTTGCGCCACTGGTATTTTACACAAAGTTTAATTGAGAACCAGTAAAAATTGACTGAACAAGATTTATAGCAGAGCAAATGAAGGAGCTATTCCTCAATCAGTTTACCTAGAAAAAATTTATCAGTAAGTAAAAGTTATATTTTTTCACGGTGAATTTGACATTAACATGATTCTGACGATTTTATAGTAATTTTCACCTAACTCTGACTTCATAAACCAGTGAAAATTGACTGCTTCAAATTGAGATGGCAGGTATCACTAGATCCAACTTCGGTTGAATTTTGTCAATACCTGTATGGGATATCCAACAATTTTGGAAATATTTACTCGAGAAAAATCGAGTTTAAAGTTAAAAACCCACGTTACGTTCGAAAGTAAAAAATAAATTGTACAATCAAACACCCTTTTTAAATTTTTGATTGAATTAAGTTGATTTTGAAAGATAATTGAGCTGAATAATAAATTTAGGAGAATTTAGGCATTTACTCGAATCATAAAGTCAATATTTTTTTGATATGAAATTCTAAAATACAAAAAATTATCATTGCTATCATTACTCATGATCAGAAACTTTTTTTTTTCAATAAAAATAGGTACTTACAACCTTTTTTCAAATAACTTTCAATTTCAAAATCGTCCATTTTTCAGACTTATGACACGTGTAATGTATACTTTTCATGAGTCAACATTGGTCTCCTTCTCACATCTTTCTACATTAGTTCATCAAAAAATCCAAGGATCACCATTCATGAATTTTTCATTCCGTTCTGCACTCATTACCATCTAAACAAAATTAGTAAATGTGGCATTCTACAAGAAAAGGGGCAACATTGCGGGGGGCGTCAAATTTTTTTACCATAATATTCTGAGACTAGATAAAATTACTTTTTGAATGAGTTATTAGTGACCTTTTTTCATGCAAAATAAAATTTCCGGTTTTACGACAATTTGAAACTTTTGAAGATGAAAAAACGTAATTTTGGAAAAACCTACGTTTTCTTAAAATCAACTTTGTGACAATGGTGCCCCTTTTCTTGTAGAATGCCACAAATATACCTACTTCCAGGTAAAGCAAAAAAGCTTTTAGTTTTTTTTTTTTTGATTTTTTCATTTTACAAAAGCAGAATTTGTCACCACTTCATCATTTTCAATTTTTTCAAAAATATCTTCTATCAAAATAATTACACTTTCTCATTTATATGTAAATCAGTGAAAATTATCGAATATCACTGAAAACCAGTTAGAATTGCAGCACAGGAGAAAATCAGTGAAAAAAATTTCACTGAAAACGAATCGGTGAGAAAAATCACTGAAAAATCAATGAAAATTGACTGAAAAATCAGTAAAATTTTTAAATTTTGCTAAAAATTAAGGAAAACCTTTAAAAATCTGTGAAAATCTTTGAAAAATCAGTGAGTTTTGCTGATTTTTCCTGTTCTGCAATTTCGAGTGTTCATGAGTGGCATTTCACTGATTCAGAATGAGAGCATTTTTGTACATCGTCTTTCCTCATACTCCAAAAATAAATCAAATGCGATTTTGGACCACCTCTGAAATATTTCCCCCCTAAATCACGTTTGCCTTCTTCAAAAAAGCTTAAAAATCAAGCACAGGCAACTCCCTGAAAACCAATTTGAAATTCTCCTCGTCTTCCATGTCACCAAACACCATAAAAAAATGATAAAAACACTCGTCTTCGGAAAAAAAATATTCATTACAATCCCCCTTTTGGAAAATTAATTCGAGTACGTTTTCCTCGGTCATTCGTATAAAGATGGGATCCCTTCTAGTACGAAGCACTTTGTACAGTATAGTGACCTTTAGTATACGTATATAGCGTAAAATGTGACGGAAAAATTAACGCTCGAGGAAACGATATATCGTAGCGGAGCAGTAAAGACACACGACCGAATATAAAGAAGAAAAAGCACATCGTATCGTCATGCAGCAAAGTAACATATATTTGTACGTGTACCGTTGTATAGGGGGTCAATGGGCAAGGGGAGGTAAAATGACCATAGAGAGCAGGCGAAGAAAAAAAAAACCTAACAGGAAGTAGTTTATAACAGATAAAAAGTTGGCGAATTGGAAAAGTAATAAAAAGAACCCCGCACAGGCGAGTACGCGGATAAGGCAAAAGTTCGCCTCCGACGATGGGGCGCGGGATTAGGAAATTATCGAGAATTGCGAATTGCGACAGAAGGGCCGAAGAAGTGTGGCGCATGAAAAACAGGAAAGGGCATAGCCATCGGGACTGGCAGCCGTTTTATGTGCGTGGCGGCGAAAAAGTCGACCAGTATATGGCAAATGATATGAGAAGCGGAAGTGACCCTGTGCTCAGGGCTAGTTGACCAATGTTCCGGTACCGAGTTCCAATACCTTTGTAGTTATTATATAAAAAGAACCACCCCGACAACGCCGAGGGGTTTTAAAATATATGTATTTTTTTTCTTCTCTCTTCATATACGACCCCCCTTCATTTTCCTCTTACCAATGTCCAACAAATTGCGCTTGTTTTACAATCCATTGCTGGTGCTGAATAAACTGCCACAATTTCGCGTAATAAATTTGCCTAATGGTCCTAGTTTTTCCGATCGTTTTACGGTATCGTAACGAGAATCTTTCCCGGTTGGTTGCAATCTTTGGACATGGACGGTGATTTTATACCGACTTTATTGCCAGGTTGAGATAATAAGCTGACGAGGTTTTCTCCAGTAGCTTTTTCAATTCGGACGGTAAAGAAATTGCCAACGATGCTTGAAAACATCCAAGGTTTATGTCGGCTCGTTTTGAGAGAATATTTCCTGGGCGCCGTTTGGTCAAGCAAGGGTTATTCAGCCGTATTTTAATGGAATTTTCGTTGTGTATGGATATTTGAATATCGATAATTATTTTTACGTTGGTTACAACAGCACACTGTGAAAGAGTATTGGTAATTTCTTTGAACTGAATGCAAATCGAAGTTCATAAGGTAGGACGATCTAAGAATCATCACCTACTTTTATTTGACCGAAATTTCAACGCATAGGTTTTGAGATGTTTTGAGATGGTAGAATGGAATATTTTGGTCATCAGGTTCGGAAAATTTTTAAGGAAGATTGTTCGGTACTTTTTTCCAAAAAAAAAAAAAAAAAAAATGAAAAAATATCACAATATTGAAATGTCAATTCTTAAAATAAAAAAAAATTCTTCAAAACATTAAACCATATAACAATATCAAAAACTTTCAACAAAAAAAAATTATTGAAAAATTCTCAAACGTGAAAAATCGTCATTTACTTCAATAAAGCTTGATTTTGGAAAAATTTTGAAAAAATATTAAGTACAAAATTTTTTTCCAACTGCATGTCCTGATGTACTCTTTCAGTTCTTATCTCAATTCAACACAAAAATGGGGCCATCGATGAAAAAACGTCTTACTTTCCAAAATTCATTTCGATTAATTAATATTCGAAAAGGAACCAAAAGTAGATAAGAGAAATCACCATGGAACAAAGCAAGCAAAATCTTGAATTATGAAACAACTTCAGATAAAGAATAACTAACTATATTGATCCTGATTTATTTCAGTCAAGAATTAATAACTCTATAAGAGCATGCATAAATTAAAAGCAAATTGTAGAATAATTAATCTCAAAAAAGACGCTGAAACTAACTTTTCTAGTAAATTTCACCCCCTCTCCCCTCCACCACCACCACCGCCATAAAACTTTTTTTATAACTACTTTATTAACGCTCACCCTTAGAAAAAAAAACTCAAGTTTTCAATTTTTGAGGTGCTTACACGATTTCTGTAAATATAATTGTAAATAACGCCCCTCTATCCACCTCTGCTCATTGAGCTCCTTCAATTTGGGTGTTCTGCAAAGCTCTGCTTTCAAAGTTAAACCAATTCTTAGTGGTACCAGGGAATTTTACTTTCAAAACCTAGGTATAATTGCAACCATTTGCAACATTTTCATTTTATGGCTCGACAAAAACTTATAAAAACTAAAATTTGTTCGTTGTTTTTTTTTCATTTAGTTACTAATTTTCTGTAGATTTTGGAAAACGTGTGTCGGTGAAGTATGAATTTTGAATGATTTTTTTTGGGGAATTTAAGAATTATAGAAAGACAATCGATTAATGGTTATTACGATAATTACGTATATTTTTTATTTTTTTTACTTCTTAATTTTTTATTTATTTTTAATTTTAATGAATAATGAGTTCATCTCTCATTTCTAGGTTTAGACTAGGGCTACATAGTTTAATTATTAGTTAATAAGACCAGAGATGGAACGATTGCGATTTCAAAATAACAATCGAACCTTCGAACCAGTATCAATGAATCGCCGATTAATCGGAGATTAATTAGATATCAATTTTCTGATTGGTCAAATTATAAGTAAGTAAGTGATATATGTAGGTACCTAATTTTTTTGTGATCAAAATCAACACAATTAAGTATCTTTGGCTAATCAAAAAATATCTCAATTTTGTCATCCGATTAATCGATAATTAATCGATACTTCCTGATTTTTTTCTGAGGATACAGGACATAGTCATGCAGATGTATTTAACTATTTTCAATTAAGGCTGTACCTACTTCAGTAGGTAAATGAGTAGGTAAAAATGACGAATTTTTGCGAAAGTTTTGCGGGTCACTGAATGAATGGATTTTTTCGTTTTTGCTTTGTTTTGTTCAGAAAAACTAAACTTAATGCGCCGCGAAGCTATTTTTTGAATAAATAATTATCTGAATTAATTATATGACTCTGAAATTGGCAAACTTACGTCATTTTCACTTGTTTTCACTCCAACATTACACGTTTGAAGAGCAGTTTATGGGAAAAAAGGCTTCGTGACATACTAAGTTCAACTTTTATGATCAAAATAAACCAAAAACGAAAAAATTCATTCATTAGTGACCCACAAAACTATCGCAAAAATTATACAATTACGTACTGACAGAGTCTAGAGATAACATCCCTGATAGCCAATAATTTTCTATTATAAGTTTGTATTGCTCAATATCGTTCGATTTATAAATTTCAAATCGAAACCTACCGAACCAGTCGAAGATGATCCGGAGGGTAATGAAGAACACGTCGATGATGTTGAGGAAGTAGATTATGTCTCAGATGTGGACGACGTTGCAGACGTAGATAAACTAATAAACGATGTACAGGTTCCGGAATCAGTTCCAAAAATTAATGACACACAGCTACAACCGATTTCCAAGCTCTCAGTCGTAATGGAAGATATTGTTGTTTACATAGCAGGTTTTGTAGCACGATCTGTCGCAGTTTTTTTGACATTTATGTATTAATATTTTTGTTTTGTTTCAACAAAACTAACAAAAGTGAACTATAGATGTTTGAAATTCAATTATTTCCGAAAAAAATTGGCCAATTATTATAGTTTTAATGTTTTTTAGCTAATAAACGACATGGTTGTTTACAAAAATAACGATGTCGTAAAGAGCCTTTCCTAATAAGGGTCAAAAACGGCCCTTGACCCAAAATTGGTCAAAATGGTCTCAACAGGTTACTTATGGTCTAAAAGCATTCCAAAAAATTTTTGACCCCCAACCCCCACCCCTTTCGGAATTATCGCACTTTTAATGTCGAAATTTCAACACGCGATATCTCTGGAAGGGGTGGGTAAAAAATTTTGAAATTTTCACAGATTATACATCTTGCTGGGTAGTACAAATGAGAATTTTTTGAAAATTTTCGGTTCACATTTTCCCAATTTTTTTCGCATTGAAATTTTCGAAAAATTTTTTTAAAAAATTTTGAGGGGGTACATGGCTGGAATTTTTTTTATTAGTTCGGCCAAGTGGTCATGTATCGCATAATATTTTGTTTGGGCCCCAAAACGGGGTGCAACATGGTCAAAAAAATTCAAAACCAAAAAAAAACGTGATTTTTTTACTACTTTTTTTGTAGTTACAAGCCAGGTATCCCTACCCAAAGTAAAATTTTGAGTCAAAATTGTCATAAATTGAAAGTACATCATAAAAAAGTTCCATTTTTAAAATTTCAAGTGCTGAAGTGCATTTCTCGAATTTTGGCGAATTTTTGAAATTCCAAAATTACCTCATTGTCCTGTAAATCAAAAAAATTTGATCTGATCAACGAAAAAAGCTGAAATTCGATATACACCCTATTTTAGACCTGCCAAATCGATTGGAAGCGGTTTCGAGACGTTTCAGAGCCACAAGAAAATTTTAACTTTTTTTAACTCTAAAGAAAAGCTCATAAAAACGGCCAATATGAACTTCAGCACCTATATTCGCGGATTACCATTATTGGGGACCTAATTGAACAACTGATGCAAAATTTTTCAAAATTCGTCACTTTTTGCTCAAAATTATATTTTTGGCTTACAATTTTTCCGCAAAAAATTTAAAACACACCTTTTTTTCATACAACAAGGCAAAAAGCTGATTTGTTTGTAGATATCCTGAGTTGACAGATATTTTGACTCCGTTCTTCACGCATTTGAAACAAAGAAAATCTCAAAGTCTCTATGCCCACTTTGTACCTTTCACAAAGAAAGCATTTGACTCTATTGCTTGAAGTTCATAGTTATTATTTTTCTTTTTTAAGGTCAAAATAATTAATTTGAAAGTGTCTGCTTGTTCCAAAAGGGTATGATTTATCGTTACGACAAAAAAAGGGGAATCCACGACAAAAATAGGAGGTTTGAACGACAGAAAATTGAAACCCAACGGCCATGAAAAATACACGACAGAAAAATTCCTCGAACGACTAAAAAATATATTGTACATAAGAAAAACACGATTAACGACAAATAAAAATTCGCACGGCAGTATAATGACCTCAAACGACAACAACTTGAGCGGCACTCACGACAAAGCAGTATTTTTGAACGACAATTTTTTTTTACAATCTAATGCACATTTCTAGATGAAAAAATTGAAACATCATTGCAGAAAAATGATCAATAATTTAAAATTTAACCCCTCCCACATTTTTTTCTCAAATTCTTAGCCCCTCTCTAAATAAATTTCTGGGTGCGCCTATACCTATTAGATTGATTTGGAGTATAATTTTTCGTGATTTGTAAATTCGAGTTGAAATCTACTGAGGTACCTTTTGCATTTTTTATTTTTCACATAATTTTTCGCAAAAAATATGAATTCAAATTAGAAGTACTAGGTGACGAATTCTGAAAAATTGAGCTTTAATCGATTGAACGGGTCATTAGCAGTGGCGTCGGAAAGTGGGGTACAAGCGATGCATTGCACCCCCAAAAAAATTCTGACTGGGGTGCAAAGTATCATTTGCATCTCCCCAATCAGATCAGAGAAGGATTTATTCAAGGCAAAAGTGCGATAAAAGCACATAAGGTTTCCATATTTCATAGAATAAGGTAATTTCAAATTAATTTCAGTTATAAAATTGGAAAATTCTGAATTCAAATTTGGCAAAATTGAGCAAAATAAACTTCACCTGTATTGTCGTTCAAAATCTTCATTTGTCGTTCAAACACTCATTTCTGACGGGGAGCAAATTGTCGTGATTCATTAACAAATCTAGTCGTGATGACAACGCATTTTGTCGTTTGAAATTACTGTCGTTGAACGAATTAAATTGTCGTTCATACCTCCTCTTTCTGTCGTTATGCTTGCCTGTCGTTCAAACCTCCTTTTTTGTCGTAAGATTATATATTTCCCGTTCCAAAATTACACATTTATCTAAGTTTTTTCTCTAAATATTTTATGCAACTTGTATAATAATTTAATAACACCCGTGTAATTGTGATTTCTTGATACATTTATGAATGAAAATGTTTCAAAATTATGAATTTACCGTTTTCATTGTGTAGGTATTTTTTGGGGTGTGCGAGTAAGGAGGAATGGTGAAAGGGGATCTAAAAATTGTAAGCCAAAATTATAATTTTGAGCAAAAAATGACGAATTTTGAAAAATTTTGCATCAGTTGTTCAATTAGGTCCCCAATAATGGTAATCCGCGAATATAGGTGCTGAAGTTCATATTGGCCGTTTTTATGAGCTTTTCTTTAGAGTTAAAAAAAGTTAAAATTTTCTTGTGGCTCTGAAACGTCTCGAAACCGCTTCCAATCGATTTGGCAGGTCTAAAATAGGGTGTATATCGAATTTCAGCTTTTTTCGTTGATCAGATCAAATTTTTTTGATTTACAGGACAATGAGGTAATTTTGGAATTTCAAAAATTCGCCAAAATTCGAGAAATGCACTTCAGCACTTGAAATTTTAAAAATGGAACTTTTTTATGATGTACTTTCAATTTATGACAATTTTGACTCAAAATTTTACTTTGAGTAGGGATACCTGGCTTGTAACTACAAAAAAAGTAGTAAAAAAAATCACGTTTTTTTTTGGGTTTGAATTTTTTTGACCATGTTGCACCCCGTTTTGGGGCCCAAACAAAATATTATGTGATACATGACCACTTGGCCGAACTAATAAAAAAATTCCAGCCATGTACCCCCTCAAAATTTTTTTTTTAAATTTTCGAAAATTTCAATGCGAAAAAAATTAGGAAAATGTGAACCGAAAATTTTCAAAAAATTCTCATTTGTACTACCCAGCAAGATGTATAATCTGTGAAAATTTCAAAATTTTTTACCCACCCCTTCCAGAGATATCGCGTGTTGAAATCTCGACATTAAAAGTGCGATAATTCCGAAAGGGGTGGGGGTTGGGGGTCAAAAATTTTTTTGGAATGTTTTTAGACCATAAGTAACCTTTTGAGACCATTTTGACCAATTTTGGGTCAAGGGCCGTTTTTGACCCTTATTAGGAAAGGAGGTGCATTTCGCCAGCCCCCCACCACCACCGATCGGGGGGAGAGGGGGCTCATTCGTTTGTGCTTCGTTTGTGCTTGTTTGTGCTTCAAGTCCGGTCGTTTGTGCTTCACCCCCTCCAAAGTTATTGAAAAAAGTTTGTGGGGGGGGGGCTGGAGAAACGGGAGCCCCCCCACCACCGCCGATTGGGTCGAAAATGGGCTCATTCGTTTGTGCTTCGTTAGTGCTTGTTTGTGCTTCAAGTCTGGTCGTTTGTGCTTCACCCCTTCCAGAGATATGGTGGGTTGCTTGTGGGGGGGCTGGAGAAACGGCAGCCCCCCCACCACCACTGATTGAGCCGAAAATAGGCTCATTCGTTTGTGCTTCGTTAGTGCTTGTTTGTGCTTCAAGTCCGGTCGTTTGTGCTTCACCCCTTCCAAAGGTATGGTGGATAGTTTGTGGGGGGGCTGAAGAAATGATTTTTGGAAAAGGGGCTAGAAATAAAGTTCAAGGGGAAAAAGCAAATGGAATCGTTAGTATTTCGTTTGTGCTTGTTTGTGCTTCAACTAAAAAACGTGTAATCCTCTTCCCCTCCAAGTTGAGGGGGTTCTCATAATAAGGGTAGTTCCCCTGATAATTGTTGAATAGGCTACACCTAATGCTTGTTTGATACGTGTACACCTGTATGCTATACTTAATCGCACATTTTACTTGTATGTACGTAATTTTTACAATCTCAATAGACTCCTCGACAGTTTGAAAGTATGAAAATGTTCAAGCAGGAAAAATTATGAAAAATTTTGAAATGGTGACTGAAATTTTCAAACTTCAAATGGGTGACTACTGACCAGTGTGAAAAATTTAAACTTTTTTTTTCAAGAAATTAAAAAATATTTCATGCAAAAAAAATTGAACTACCTAGATCAAATACCATCGATAATCTGTGTAAAAAGATGGTGAATTTTTTCTCATCAGTAAATTTGGAAAAATTTTAAGTGAACTTTCCAAAAAAAAAATTAAGTATAAAAATTTTCTTAGTAAAAATTGGATAAAATTCATATCAAATAAATTTAAAGAGTTCCAAGCAAAAAATTCGAAAAAATGTTTAATTCCTTCAGTAAAAAAATTAAAAAAAAAATTGTAGTGTAAAGAGGTGATAAATTTTTCAAGTGTAGATGTTTAAAACAATTTTACATTTTTGAAAAAAGAAGTATCGAGCGATATCTTTATGCAAAGTTCGTAAAATAATCATGGCCACCATTCCGGATAAAAAGAATACGATCATCAACGAATTTAAAATGCTAAACCATTTGAAACTGCTGTCAGTTTGCTTCTTATTCGTCTCCAAGGTTTTTAGTTTAAAATTTCTAACAAATCATTTTTGCCACAACAGTGAAAAACAGTTTCAAGGATCCCCTCCCCCCGGTCAAAGAAGTTGATAAAGGAGATTAAAAATATTTCAAAAAAAGAATCTATTGTCCAAATAAGTAATTTAATATAAGTTACTTATTTGTTTAAAATAAAATGTTCATAAAAATTCTGAAAGGTAATTTTTTAAAAAAAAATTCATCAATTTTTTCTGACAAACTCCATTTTAAACAGATTGTGACCTTACCTTAAAATTCTTCAACTAAAAATCAAAAAATGATAATTTAAAAAGGAGCTTGAATAAGGTCACATCTCTATCTTAGGGTATGAGAAAGATATAATTTTTAAACTTAGTTCAAATATAAAGACTAAACTTGGAAAAATTTTGTTTCAAAATTTTGAACCAAATTTGAGGGAAGAGCCAGGGTATTGAAAGGTGAAATCGAAAATCTTACTCGAAATTTGGAGCAAACACTCATCGGATAGGAATTTTTACGTAGAATAACTTTACAGGCCCCATTTTTGCCGCAGAAGCAAAATTCTGGTAGATATGGGCCAAAAAACCTGTTTTGGGGACAAAGATCCACAATTTAAGGGGGGTTCCACCCCCCGGACGCGACCGGACACCTCGGATTCGTGTTCGAGACACAAAAATGGACCAGTATACCAAAATTCAGCTTGCCGTCAAGATTTTCCCTATAGAATGTTAATCCTACTGGACTACATCTACACTTGAGAAATTTATCACCTCTTTACACTAGAATTTTTTTTTTAATTTTTTGACTGAAGGAATTAAACATTTTTTCGAATTTTTTGCTTGGAACTCTTTAAATTTATTTGATATGAATTTTATCCAATTTTTACTAAGAAAATTTTTATACTTAATTTTTTTTTTGGAAAGTTCACTTAAAATTTTTCCAAATTTACTGATGAGAAAAAATTCACCAAAAAAAGTTTAAATTTTTCACACTGGTCAGTAGTCACCCATTTGAAGTTTGAAAATTTCAGTCACCATTTCAAAAAATCTTCATAATTTTTCCTGCTTGAACATTTTCATACTTTCAAACTGTCGAGGAGTCTATTGAGATTGTAAAAATTACGTACATACAAGTAAAATGTGCGATTAAGTATAGCATACAGGTGTACACGTATCAAACAAGCATTAGGTGTAGCCTATTCAACAATTATCAGGGGAACTACCCTTATTATGAGAACCCCCTCAACTTGGAGGGGAAGAGGATTACACGTTTTTTAGTTGAAGCACAAACAAGCACAAACGAAATACTAACGATTCCATTTGCTTTTTCCCCTTGAACTTTATTTCTAGCCCCTTTTCCAAAAATCATTTCTTCAGCCCCCCCACAAACTATCCACCATACCTTTGGAAGGGGTGAAGCACAAACGACCGGACTTGAAGCACAAACAAGCACTAACGAAGCACAAACGAATGAGCCTATTTTCGGCTCAATCAGTGGTGGTGGGGGGGGCTGCCGTTTCTCCAGCCCCCCCACAAGCAACCCACCATATCTCTGGAAGGGGTGAAGCACAAACGACCAGACTTGAAGCACAAACAAGCACTAACGAAGCACAAACGAATGAGCCCATTTTCGACCCAATCGGCGGTGTTGGGGGGGCTCCCGTTTCTCCAGCCCCCCCCCACAAACTTTTTTCAATAACTTTGGAGGGGGTGAAGCACAAACGACCGGACTTGAAGCACAAACAAGCACAAACAAGCACAAACGAAGCACAAACGAATGAGCCCCCTCTCCCCCCGATCGGTGGTGGTGGGGGGGCTGGCGAAATGCACCTTAGGAAAGGCTCTTTAACTAAAATCTGTAGAAATCTGCAACCATTTGTGTTTGTATTACCTAGGTATTTTCTCATATTTTCGGAAGCTGAAGTACAGCCTTAAACATACTGACGATCGGGTAAGTTTTTTTAAAAAATAATTTCAAATTTGAATAGATACCTACGTAGTTTTTCTGATGGCTGTTTGCCTAGCACTGAATTTCAAAGGCGTTGTCAACGTTTTTAGAGAATATGAGAAATTTTCACTAAAGAAATACCTAGGCATGTTTATTTTTTAACGTAAGAATGAAGTGTCATTACAATTGTGCATTTTTTTGTACGAGATATTTTGTCGAAAAATTATTATAAGATTCAGTTTCGACATTTTCAGCTCTTGAACTAGCTTCAATTCAAGGTTTTTTTTTTAGATCGTCCATTGTAAATGTGTGTTCTTGAGTAACCACCTGGATTTGGAGACTACAAGATGGCTCCTTCCCCACCATCAATAAGTGCAATATTGAATTTTGATTGGAATACTATTTAACTTGAGTTTAGAAAATTTGCCAAGTGAGTAGGCATCTGTGATATTCCTTGAAAAGTTATGAAGTTCAATATTTTTGGATAAAATTTGACAACATTTGCCTTCTCGATAAAAAATTATTGTCTTTCATTTCTAAAAATTCTCACAATGTCAAATGCTACAGGAAAAGATTACACATGTAGACAATTTTTTTTGCTCTGTGTCACAGTTGTAATACCAAAATTCTGATTCTAGATATCAGAATATATCACTTCGCTAAATCCGTGGAGGCGGGGGGGTCCAAAAATCGGACTTTTCGAGGGCAATGAGCACGAGAATTTTAAAAAATGGAAATTTTCTTTGGTCAAATCTCACAGAAAATTTTACGGCGAATCGAATGGCGCTAACCGCAGACCTCTTACCTCTTCCAGAAAAAAAATTACAGCTCATTCTTTTCAAAGTTCTTTGAAAAAAATCTAATTTTTTATGCCTCGCTTACGAAAAAGTAAAATTCTAAGTGTTCTAAAGTCATGTAATGACCATGATAAAAACTTGTAGAGAATTTAATTTCCTATCGAATGGAACTAGTGAAATTTTTCTGGAAGGCTTAGTTTTGAAGATATTTTCAGCGAAGGTAATCAAGACAAAAAATAAATGTTTATTTGATTTCTCAATTTTTGCCACCATGCCACCAGGGTTCAACTTTCCTCAGAAATATCATAAAAACTACGCTTCCCGGAAGAATTTCATCAGTTCTATCTGACAGAAAATTCAATTCTCTACAAGTTTTGTCGGGGTTATTATGGCTTTGGAACGCTTAGTTTTCTCAGATCACTTTTTTGTAAGCAAGGCATAAAAAATTAAGATTTTTCCACTGAATTTCGGAAAGAATGAGCTGTAACTATTTTCCTAAAAGAGATTGAGGTCTGCGGTTTGCGTCATTCAATTCGCCGTAAAATTTAAAATTTTCTAAAAAAAATTGGACCAAAAAAATTTTTAATTTTACGTGCTCATAGCTCTCCAAATTCTGATTTGTAGACCACAATCTCAAACGCAAACTTTGGTCAAATAAAAAAATTATTTTTATCTTCATAACTGACATAAAAGCAAGGAACCTAAACACAAAATTCATGACGACTTGTGTTATCAGCATTTAATCAACATTTCGATTTTACAAAAACAAAACCACAATCTATTTGCATTGTCAAAAAACTTGTGTGAATTTTGTATCAATAATCTCCTGATTTTGCATAAAAAAGAAATCAGGTGCATCTTTGTCGATAATCTCGTGGGAAAAAATCGATTCACTTGTCACCCTAAAAATATTCGTGAAGATATTGCCCATACATCTGATAGGAAGACAAAAGCAGTTATAATCTGACTACGTATGTGTAGTAAACACTTGTTTAAAAACGTGTTAAAGTAGACGTTTCCAGGATTAAACGGTAATATTTAGGTATACGTATTACGTTCCATAGTATAAACAGTTCAAGGGAAAAAACCCACAAAAAAAGATTAAATTCTTAAGACAAAAGTACTGGCTTGTTATATTTCCATTTCGGGGAAAAATGAAATATATTCAGGGCTTACCTGATGACGAGTTCGATTTTCGATTTTCTCCGAAACTCCAGTGACTATTCCACTCGTGATATTCCTGCCCGAGCATACTTTCCAATCCTAACAACCAAACATGGAAAAAAAATCATTCAAATCCGGCAAATACCGATAAATATACGTACATAAGTCGATACCAAAACGAAATCCAAGATTACACGATTTTCTCACACGTCTACGATTCTCTCCTCTCACCCGACCGTCCTTCTTCACCATTTCCTCATCCACTTGCAGCCGTTTAATTCGCACCTCGTACCAAAAATGGCGGTTCCTTCGTAGACTAAAATATGTAAATCAAACTAGCTGCTGGTATCAATGTTGCCTATCCAGATAGCTCCTGATACAATGCGAAATTCTACATTCCGCGTACGTTCCTACCAAGGGAACGGAACCCAACCATACTAACAAGCTCGCATACAACAGCACATGTTGCTTTACACAAATACATCTTAATTAACCATTTGTCACCTCGTAAATCAATTAATTCTCGAACACCTGAAATTCACCTATTGGAAATTCCGCGTTTCAACAACGTAACGTAAATTCCAATACGGTTTACCTATTTTTTTGTTCGAAATGTACCTTATACCTATACAGAACTCACTTTCCTTTTTACTTTCCTATTCTTTATTTTCGAAAAGGTTTGACAAAAATCTGATCGAACTGGAAGCAAAATGGGTAACGTAGAGGCTTTTCAGGCTATTGTAAGTAAAACGAATGAATGTTGAACAAAAAAAATGATGAAAAAAAAGGTCTAAAGGAAAAAAAAGGGTGAAGATAGGCACTCGTGAGATGATTTTATTTCTTAAATAGTTTCTTCAAATATATCGGTTTATTGCGGCGAATATCCTTTTTTTGGAGGATTTTTTTCTCATTAGTCGATTCGAAATCAGGGAATACTTGGAGATTCCCATCTAAAGGGCAAAAGATGTTCCGAGGGTAAATATACCGTGAAATATTTTCGAGTGTTTTTTTCTCCTTTTTTTTTTTCGTCTGGTTTAATTTAAATAAATTATAGGGAAATTACGAGCGTGTTTACTCGATTTGAAATCTAATACTTGGCTCGTATAATTGGAAACAGAATTATCGAAATTGTAATTTTATTATGGTATCGTTGGGTTCGTCGTAAAACATAAAGATAAATAGAGATATATTTTATTATTTTATGATGATGAATTGGGACAGAATTTTTCAAATAAGGGAATTGGGATTTTAAACTGAAAATTTACTGATGCGCTCTCCTAGTCATTGAACAACTTTTAAAAAATATTTCAAAATGTAGATTCATTCGATTAAGAATTTCTGGTCATCGGTAGGGTAGAAATGTAGGTATAAGTATTCCTAGTAAATACCTACCCTAAAAAATTGTATTTAAAAAGTTTTAAAAATTGAAAAAAAATCAACTTGTTTGCATAATACTTATGTCATATTTTGAAGTTTTCTCATTTATCATTCCTTCTCCCCTCTAACGTGTATAGTGATTGAAAATTTTCAAATAACTTGATGAAGAATTCTCAAGCATGATTTGAAAAATTCAAAAAAATTTTACTAAAAAATGCGCGATAGCAGAAGTGAAATCATCGCGTTAATTTATTTCTGAAAGACTGATCTACGGCAGCAAGCAAGTTAATCATTTCGGGATGAGTTTAATTCATTTTAATTTATCTCATATCGACCCACTAATTCTAAAAGTATCTAACGTAAGTGCCATTTTTTTCAAAATTGAGTTTTTTCAATGAGTTCTCTGAATCAAGCTGCATCAATTAAAGTCTAAAAAACTTAAATTAATTAATACAAAACTGAAAAAAACGAGATTTAAATTTACAAATTCCATGAGCGCAATGCAAATTATCTTACGTATTTTGGCTTTCCTGTAAAAAAAAATCAAATTGGCACTTGAACACTTTTAGAATTAGTGGGTCGGTATGTATACGATCGGGTTTTGAAAAAAGAAACTCGTATACCATTTTCCAGAAAATAATCCAAGGAGAAAATCTAAAGGAATTGATATGGAAACGAGAAATTAATTTTTATAAGTGGAAATTTTTTAAAAAATTCGATGTCCATGCTGAAAAGTTGAACTTAAAAATTAAATTCCAGACAAATGATGAATCACTCCTGTACCTTTTCGTCTGACCTCGATCCTTAATCAATGTAAAATCTAAAGTGATCATTTTCATTAGATTTACTAATGCGGTTTTCAAAATGAAAAAATTAATAAATTTAGAATTAATTTACAGTGGAAAAAAATAAATAAAATTTATCCAAAAAAATAATAACGTGTCCCAATTCTCAAAATAGGTAAAATTTATCATTTTTTTGAATAAAATTTATTCTTTTTGGTAAAATTTATTCATTTTTTTGACAAATTTTATTATTTTTTCATTTTTCTGATAATAAATATTATTTTTTAGAACAAATTTCACCTATTTTATGAATTGAAACACGTTATTATTTTTTTTGAATACATTTTATTATTTTTTGATTAAAATTCATTATTTTGGGGGTAAAATGTATTCATTTTCGTAACTTCTGTTTTTTCCGTGTAGGAAAAATTCAACTCTCTCCAAAAAATGATCACACTGAACTCAAATTCATAATTAATGGTGGAACGCTCCAAATTTAAATTTTCCAACTGAATCGGATCTGAAAAATGGCGCGATCCAATCGGATCCACACAAATCCAAATTGATCCAATTTAAGACATTTTCCCCCTTAAATTGAGAAAAAATTCGATTCAATTGAATCTTTTCAGATCTTTTTGGATCCAACTGGATCTAATTGAATCCTATTAAATCTAATTTTATAACTCTGCCAAATTTATTATCCGATTGGATCCAAGAAGATACAATTGGATCCAAAAAGGTATATTCAGATCCAAAAAAATGAAATTAAGTAGATCCAAAGAGATGCATGCAATTATAGATCTGTTTTTTTTTCAATTCAGAGAGAAAAATGTCTTTATTTGGATCAAATTGGATTTTTATCAATTCACTTGTATCCACTCGGATCCACTTGTATCCACTTGAATCCGATTGGATCGCGCCATTTTTCGGATTCAATTGGACCTAATTTTTTCCCCCGGATTTTTTCGTATCAAAAAATAATTTTTACAGCATTCTTAAATTTTTTTAACGAAATACATATAAAATTTTCAAAAAATTTTCATTTTTTGAATTTTTCGACTTGAACATAACTTTTCAAATACCTATGTGAGCCTGGATTTAAAAAAAAAAAAACTCATAGGGGTCAAAAATTGGTTTCTGAGTAGACACTGAATTTGGGCCTTTCTGAAATAGGAGGCCAACTCAAAAACCAATTTTATGACCCTTAAGGATGGATTAATTTTCGTAAATTATTGAAACAATATTAATTTACAAAATTTTAAGAAATCAAATTTGAAATGAAGCAATATTTTCCTTTAGATAATAATCTATATTCCGTCATCATCTTCCATTCCGAAACGAAAGAGAAACAAACTGAAAAAGCTTATTTAGAGGGCAAAATTGAGAAGAGTCTTTTCAAAAGTCATTACTTTTGAGGAATTTTCGATTCTACCCCGATTTTTCAATTATAGATACAACTTGTTTGACCTCTCTTCCTTCGTTCGATCCGGATCTAAACGGAAATTTTCGTATCATTGAAATAAAATTTGTAAAATCACAAAAACATTTTGAAACGTTGAAAATTTACGTAAGTAATTTTAATTCAAATGAAATTGAGACAATTTTTTGACTGGAATATAGATATTTGAATTTATCCAATTGCCAGTCTCAATCATCTCACTGGATCAGTTTACTCTCTTAATTTGAATTAGTCAAAAACTGAAGATTGACTGATTCAAATAGACAAGACAGTGAAATTCCATTGATTTCGCTGGTAATCAGTAAAATTCAACTGCCAATCAGTGAAAAATTACTAATTTAATTGGTGAATTTTCATCTTTAAATCAGTAATTTTACATCTCAACTATTGAAACGAATCGGTGAAAATTTTAATTTACTGATTGAATCAATAATTTAAATCAGTAAAAATTTCAATTTAGGTACTGATTAAATCTGTAATTAATTACTGATTGAATAAGCAAATTAAAATTTTTAGCAATCCATTTCAGAATGAAAATTCACTATCGAACCAGTATTTTTTTCGCAGATTAGCAACAAAATTTCACTAATTAACGGCGGGATTAGTGGAATTTTATATCAATTCAGTGATTTGATTTTTGTCTACTTCAATCGATCTTCAGTTTTTGACTGATAGAAATTAACCCTCCTGAGACAACATGTGTCATTTTTGACACCTCGTGTAAAAACAAAAACAACATGTGTCAAAAACGACACCCAATGCAAATAATGGTATGAAGATGTCGTTTTTGACACATGTTGTTTGTGTATATCATAAAAGAACATGAGAGACGTATTATATTACCGAAAAGATTGTACCCTACCATTGTATTAGAAGAAATCGATTTCTTTTTTTCATGTTAAGTAATCTTTCAATTTTACTAGCCCCAATAAATTATTTCACTAATTAATAGCGAGAAATATGTAAAAACTACTCGAATTATGTAAAAATCATCCATATGGGCTTAACCCACGAGATATTAAAATATCTACCTCTTTATTGTTTTCATTTTGGATATTTCTGTATCATATTATCATAAACCTCAGCACCCGAATTACAGAAATTTTACAGTTGGAACTTATCAAAATGAAAAAATCATTCCTTACCATCGATGGACCATTTCCGTCCATAAAAATAAAACACCAACATTACCTACACCTGAATACCTCCATCAACTCAATTAACAGGTGCGGTTGACATCCGAAAAATTTTTCGCTCGCATTAAAAATCTACCCCGGAGACTACCGGTATACGAAAAGAAAAAAAAAATCCACATCCCTAAAAATCGTAGTTAACAGAGTCATAAATTACCCACGTTCGGTCTTAATTGATGCTAATACGTCGAACACCCTCTTAGAGCCTACAAAAAAAAAACGCCACATATTTTGTAAACGGTCATTTAAAAATCGAATACTTTCAGCATTTCTTTCCTGTCCCGCTGCTTGAGAACAATAGAAAGAGACGCGGGACCATTTCAGTGACTTTTTCCCTGCTTCGGTGATTTATTGTTTTATTACCGATCGAGAGAAGGAAAAATTCTCGTTTGGTTCTTTTTAGGTTTTTTTCTCTTATTTTTTTGTCCATCTTTCCATCTCTGTCTTTCCACATTGTATTGTTAATGATTCTGTTAGACTGTGAATAATCGAACCGTCAATATTTACAACCCTCAGATTTTAAGAAAATGGCATTGTGTATACCAACGTCGGTTGTTACTCGTAGAATAACATTTATCTCGCTACAGTTTGACGTATTCTCACCGTGTAAAGGATACGCGTAGGATACATCAACGATCAGTATTTACAAAACTTGTCCCAGATCGGAAAATGCCCCTTCGATACACGTAACTGTGTGGTTTTTTCTTTCACTTTTTCTCATTCTCGCTGGGGCGGAATTATTCCGTGACCGGATCGTGGAGAGAATTGGAACAAAAAATCTTCAATTAGATATAACGGAGGTTTTGACAATAAAGATGTGATGGTTGTTCGTACCTTCGCATTGGTTTTACTTTTCTCTATCTAGATATCGACTCAGTTTGGGGTGGAAGAAAATTCATCTCGAGGTGAAATCTATAAATAATGTGACTTTCTCAAGTGGAAGGGTGGAGTTACTCGAGTGAAGGTAAATTTTGGATTTTCTCGCATGTCCATAAACGATAAACGAGCCCTCCAGACGAATATTTTTATTCGAATATCGAATAATCTTGACCTTGATATAATTACATCATCGATAAAATATAACAATAGATACCTTATCGCGATAAAAAAAAACACCAAAAATTACCCTAATTTTTATACCTAAAAAAAAAACCGATGTAATTGAAACCGCGACGAGACGCGATTGAAAAATAAATTTATAACGTTATAATGTCTATTTAAAGGGCGATAAATGGTCGCTTTTGAAAACACAGTAGTACCTTTTGCTATTCTACTACCATAACTATACAAAACTGAGTGAATAGGAAGCGTACACAATATAATGATACCGTTCATTCAAACAATCCTCCATTCAATCTTTATAAAAGTATACCTATGACACTTGATTCTTTTCATTTTCACTTTTATTTCAAGTTTTATCAATTTTTCCATCATAATGCCAACAAATTAGGAATTTTCATTTCGATACGTCGACGTAGCGGCGTTTTGTTTTGCCTCAACCCCTTTTATTTCTTATTCGATTGCTCGAACGATGATTTATATAGCGTGCGACAGGAATATTTCATCTTTCATCGTAGATACCTATTTTACAATTTCGTATCAATGGACGGCTCGTATTCGATATTTATTTTTATTCTGGTGCGAGACCAACAGAATACGTAGAGTGACAGGACGAACGAGGTGATCTTTGAACCCGAATCGTATCAGAAGCTGTGTTCAACTCGGTGACATACAAAATATTAATAAATTCAATTCTTTTATATCTATGCATGGTGTTTTTTTTTTATTTGATTCTTGCGTGTTTTTTTTTCTAGCTTCTAAATCATTTTGATACAAAAGAGATTTTGACGATCTCGGTTCAAATTCACACCATATTTCAATTTTTCAATATTTTTTTTCTTCAAAATATTCAACTTTAAAATACGTTCATATATAAATTTTTTCCTTCTTCTCAAAATTTATTTTTTTTTTTAAATTGACCTACTTTTTAAAAATTCTTTCTATTAGGTAAGTAGATAATTACTTACTTATTGTCATGTTGAAAAAAAATTTGAAAAACATACAGTTGATTTTTTTCTTCATTTAAAATTGAAAAAAAATTGAATAAATTTTCACAATGGGAATTTCTTCAAATAAAAGTTGAAAAAATTAAGAAATTAAAGTTGGAAAGATTTTCAATACTTATTAAAATTTTTTACAACTTTATAATTTTCCCCAAATAAATTTTTCAATTTTTTCTGCTTATCATAATTTCTTTCTACTCGAAAATAATTTTTTCTAGTAATTTCAAAATTTTCCTCATTTTTTTCAATTGAAAATTTTTCAAAGTTGGAAAAATTCAAAGAAAATTGAAATTTGAACTGTTGGAAAAATTTTAGAATTGGATGCAGTTTTTAAACAAATTTAGAATTGATGAAAATGAGAGAATAAGTATAGAGTTGAAAAATTCTGAACCTCGAATAAATTAGGACTCGGATCATCGAAATTCCAACAGAGCTGAAATAATTTAGGAGTTTGTATAGTTTTAAATCTGCGGAGGGGGAAAAAAAGAAATGAAATTCGTTAATGTTTTCGTAGAAACATATCGCCCATCAGTAATAGTCTTGACTCGATTCAGGTAGAAATGCACGCAGGGTGTACAACGGTGTATTGCAGAAAGTCACATACCTACATGGAAGCCATTTTAAGGTCTTTAATTGTAAAAATGTCAAATTATATTTTGATCATAATCTATGGTAAGGATTTCAATTGTCTCGGAAATAGACTTCCAAATCCAGGTCACTAAAATGCACGTATCCTTTTTTCCTCGGCTTCTTTTCAATTTAATACCACACCGCGGGCTTATTTTTCATGGAATTACTAATTAGGTGGGTTGATTCTCTAAACCAAATGTAAACATCCGTGTGAATTTTCAACTCATTTGGTATTTATCTGCATGCAGGTGCTATTTTTATGAAGTTGTGCATCCAGCGGAGATCGGATTTACTAGTTTTCTACAAGTTGAGAGAAAGCTAGCAGGGAAGTTGTATCTATACCTCAAAGAAGCCTAGTAAAAATTTTACTCTTTTAACGTAGGTACAATATTTCACTTCTTCTCCATTTGATCTCACAAGGAAAATTTCAAAAATAATGCATAATGGTACTTAACTTGGACTTTTCTTCTCAGGGTAAAAATATCTATGCCAACATTTTTCAGGAACCATTTCGTTTAATTTTTATTTCCATCTTTTATAGAATGTCTATAAAGATGAGAAAAATTACGTTTCTTATGGATGGCTGAGAATAGGTGTCGATGATATTTTTGGGTGAAAATATCCGCAATACTGCCAATTTTGAAAATACCTTCCAAATTATTTTCATTTTTTTGTAATTTTTCAACATCAGATAGATTTTAAAACCGACTAGAGAAGAGAGAGGAATAAATGCGGAGTCAATAAATTTTTACCCAGGTTGTTTCGAAGTATATTTTTCATCATTCTCTCCTCACTTCCGAATTAACTGAGCACTGAGCCTCACTGGCGTTGGAAAGTGGGGTATAAGGGGTACATTTTATCCCTTGCCCCATCCTGACAGGGTATAAAGTATCATTTGTATTCCCCATCACAATCTAATAGGAATTTTCTAACGTAAGCATGAAAAAAATGCATTTCTGAGCACAGAAAAATCACTTTTTTCAAAACGTCGTCCTCGTTTCGCTCGGGTATGCACAAAATCACAATTATTTATGAAATATATGAGACAGCAGAGGAAAAAAAAATGCTTTTTTGCACCCCTCCCTTGATAATTCTTATGGTATTTCAAGTCTTTGTACTCGGTCTGTACTCTCCCAAAAAAAGCTTCCGACGCCACTGCTGAGTTTTAATTAATCTACTGTAATTTATTAATTAATCCTAAAACCCCTCCAGTTCTTTCCGGTGCGGGAAAGCACCGTTTAATTATAAAAATTACAGTACCCCCCCCCCCCCCCCCAACGAATAAACAAAATATTGAC
Organism: Pseudococcus jackbeardsleyi; assembly: GCA_038380155.1. NCBI lineage: Eukaryota > Metazoa > Arthropoda > Insecta > Hemiptera > Pseudococcidae > Pseudococcus > Pseudococcus jackbeardsleyi. The sequence goes on along the minus strand of CM076239.1, from coordinate 25,295,498 downwards.
ACTGACAAAAAAGTTGATTTTTTTAAAATCTGAAAATCTCAATTCAAAGGTCATACCAAACCTCAAGGACTCCAAGAAAACTAGTAATTATAGAGTTGTCAAATTATATCGATATAACTATCGATAACTATCGATAACAAGTCCAAAATTATAGATAATCAAGCAATTTTGAAAAAGGCCATTTTCAAGTTTTCATGTGTATTTATTCCAAAATTTTCGCCCTCGCTTCGCTCAGGCTATGGCATATTTTCTATTTTTTTTTTTTTTTTTTCAAATTTTACTCAATTTCGACCAAAAAAATACAAAGATTTGAAAGATTTTCACCTTATTATAACAAAAATGTAATTTAACGAGAAAAAATTTTTCGTAAAAAAAATGTTGGTAATTTTAACCCCCTCCCCTCCTTGAAAAATTATCGATAACTATCAATAACTATCCATAACTTTTCAAAATTATCGATACCTAATTATCGATAACTATTTTTGCCAATTTTTGACAAAACTACGCGAATAATTCAAAATCCATACAAAAATTCAGATTTTTGGTAAGTTTTTTTTTTTTCAATTCACCTACTCCATCATGATTTTTCAACAAAGGTCGTGTTTTCCATAAACCTGCAACACGAATTTCCGCCTGGAACACTTTCCACACCCTTGAAAGGGATAAAACGATGTAAAAAAAATGTCGGACATACTCTCGTCACTTTTCACCTAAATGTTGCTCGTAGGTATTGCCATTCCGTATAAAAACTCCACTATCCTTGTAACGTTTCGTGTAGTATTATACGCATCATTACTTCATTAGTAAAATTACGGACGCAGTCTGCGTGAAGTGAACGCGGACAGAGTCAACGTAGAGGGAATTAGCCATCCCATTGTGACCATTTGCTTAATCGAATTTTTAACCTTTAGACCGAGCTGGCTAATCGGACATTTTCTACTGACTCCGGAGAAAACACATTCAGAAGGGGTATTCGGAAATATTTTCATAAAACCAATTTAAGAGGCAATTTTTGAACACTTTTTTCTCCTCTGCGAGATGGGATCAGCTCACACATGAGCTACGAATCTACAGAGAGGATAGATTTCAACACGTTGATATATTTCGAGCTGCCTCGAACTGCGTGATGGTGAAAATAAAAAACTTCATCAGCGTGTACCTCCCTTCCGGCATTACACGGTCGTATGGTGTATCGACAATGAACGACACTTAGGTTGACCGATTGACCTAGTGTATGAGCATACGCCACATCTACGTACATCACCGAACATTGCTGAACAGCGCATAATCCGAATAGGTAGTATATCAATTATGGTAACTTTTACCGTCAATCACAAAATCTATTAGCTCTCGAACAACGGTATACTATATAAAGATGTGTTTTTTCTTTGTCCCTCCTTCTTCCCTTGCCACCTGCATCCAGCATCCGAAGCTTTAACGCCGCTTATACTTGGACGCGACGACTAAAGAAATTTACAACGCGATGCTCATGTCTTATCTCGGATGAATGAACTTTTTCACGCGTCTTAAAACCAGTAAAAGCTGTCACTGGGTTTGATTTACAACTCGGACAGTATAATTTTTTCGCATTTGACGGGCTGAAAATTACTACGGTGTAGGTGTTGGCCGCGATCATTCCGCATCAGTTTAGGTACCTCACCGTACAGTACGGTTTCTCTTATAATACCTCACCGTCGAGTACTTCGGACCGACAGAGAGAGAAACAGAGGTTATAATATTTCGCTACATTAAAAGATTTATACTTTGATATTTATTGCAGGTCAAAATACTTACTTGGTGAGATGGACGAGCGATTCCGCAGAACCTAAATACAGAACGACTTTCTTGCATATTAATTTTTTATTTTTATTTTTTATTTTACCCCTTTACCAGCTCGAGCTGTATTCGAATAGCCGGAGGCTTCAGGGAAAATTATTTTCCAGATGAAAATATCGCGAGGATTACCAAGTGTCATCGTCTCGGCAGCGTGTAAATCATAAATCCAAAACGATGACGTTGAATATACCCGAAGGTATTTCGAATAGATTAAAAAAAACAACCCTTTGACGAGTTGCTCGAGTTGCTGTGTTTTTTGCCAACTAATGCTGCGCTTTTTAAAGTATTTCGGTCCTGTTCTTTTAATATTTCTGTTTGCTTAGATTTGTAGGGAGTTTAAGAGTAAAATTGGTGCCTTTTCGTCGTATTGACTGTGAACAATACGGCTGCCAGTAATTACCGCCAGACAATGGCTAGAGCTGGGGTGTCTAGGTTGAGGGAGATGATAGTGATATTGGCAGGATTTTAGCCTTCTTGGCGGTGCCGGATTTGCATCAGGTGCCTGTTTTGAGTACAGGTATGGGTTGATTGCAAATAATGGAGGGTGAATCGAATAAAACATACCTAGATTTCATTTAAGGTTTTGGAAAAATATAAAATATTTTTTTTTTCAATTTTTTTTACAAGTACTTAAAATGGGTAATGGCTTCCACTTGAGAGTCCAGATTTATCGATGAGAAAATTTCTAGCTGTTTTCGTAATTTTTCAAGAAACGTTTAGAAAAAATTTCATGCTCCGAATTCGAATTCCGAAACATCAATTTATGTCGATTACCCACACAATATAAAATCTGACAAGAAAAAAGTTTCAAATTAGGTATTGCAAAATTATAGAATGAAAATAATATTTCGTTCATCAGCTCTTTCCATAGATAAAGAACTGAATTTGGAATTTTTTCCAGAGCAACCGAAGTGCTCAAAATGAATGAGAAAAGACAAAAACAATTTCAAAATTAGAAATTGACAAAGGGCCTTATCGCAAACTTCGGAAATCAACAAGGCAGTCAACCCTGGAACTCGAATATGCAGCTGGATGTCGTTTCTCGTTTCGACTTTTTTTTTTCGAAGTCCAGAATATTTACGTCATTTTTAAACAGTTTGGTATTTTCTGAAGGAGTTTTCCAATTTTTTCCTTATGTATAATTATCTAAACTGAATTTTTTTCTGATGTTAGTTTTTCACGATCAAATTTTTTCCTCGTGTTTTTTTCAGCTGAATTTTTTTTCAATGTTATTCTTCCACGATCAAATTTTTGCTCATAATTTTTCTGGAGTAATTGCTCTTCGCTGAAATTTTTCCTGAAGAATTTTTCCATTCTTGAACTTACAACTTTTTTGAAAAGAATGATTTCTGCTTGATTGAAACCATAGAAATTTTGAGGGAAAAAATCGAGTTGAAAAAATAATGAGAATAAAATTTAGACGTGGAGAATTCTTCAGAAAAAATTTCAAATGTGAAAATTGTGAGAAAAATATTTTTTATGACGTCAATTTAACAGAAATTATTCTTTTCAAAAAAGATGTACAACGATGTGAGATCAACAATGGAAAAATTCTTCAGAAAAAAATTACAATGGAAAAAATTGCGTCAGAAATATTTCTGTTGAGAAAAACTGAGAAAAAAATTTGGTATTGGAAAAATTACTTAAATCTGGAAAAAAAATCAGTAGAGAAAATTGAGAAGAAAAAAATTGAAAACTTCTTCAGAAAATTCTAAACTGTTAAAAATTATATATGTAAATAAATATCATGATCTTGGAAAAAAAGTTGAAATGACATTCTGCAGTATGAGTAGTGATATAATAAAGGTAAGTATTTGAGTTCCAGGTTTGACTGTCTTGTCGGAAATCAGACTTCCCTATGAGATATAAAAATTGATTGCATTTATCAAAACATACCTATAACCAAATATTTCTCACGTCCTTATTTCTTATTTCAAATTTTCAATGAATTGTGAACCCTGCGGAATCCGGAATCCCGCCACAAACGAAATATCCATCGATTATTTTCAACCTTCTCAGTGAAGCAAAATCTCGCACCATGTCCAATAAGCTGCCAACCTCCGGTGAAAATTCCTCCCCAGTATTTCATTCTTCGCCGCTGATCGCTTCGAAATGGTACATCCAAACGTATTGGATTAGGTAGGTAACTAGGTAAGTTCTTTTTTTTCCTTCACTATTTTCAATTTTTCATTTTTTTGCGCTTTTCCAAAACTGGAACTAAAGTAATCACTTCATCAGGCCTTGATTAGGTACCTAATTATTTCTGCTACCAATCAACTTAATTTTCAAAATATTGTTGGTTACCTCGAATTATTTTTTCTGATCTAGCCAAATATATTTAAAAATCCTATGTAGAGAATCTTGAATGTCTGTTGTGATAAAATTCTCAATTGGTCTTGTACATATTAAGTATTGAAAGTGGACCACGAAGTCAGATTTAAATTTATTCATAATATTCAATGACAGCTTCACAAAAAAATGTATTGCATAGATGGCAAACCGACAATGTAGGTATCATTTAGAAAAAAAATTAGGAACTGCATCGAAGTGTTACGCAAAGCTTCATTTCTCAAAAAAAAAAATCTTTAATAAATGAAACGAACTGCACAAAATATCAACACAAGTTAGTAAATGTGTCAGTATGAGAAGTTGATTCCATTTGTCATGGCACTTTTGAAAAATTATTCTTCAACCAAAGAAATCAAGAAAAAAATTGGAAAAAAATTCACTTAAATCATTTCAATTTGGAAAATTCAAACCCAAAAAAATCATCAGCAGCGATTCTTCGCCATTATCCACTTTTCCATTTTTTAAAAACCTTTCATAGTGCGTTTTTTCATCATTCTGAAAATAAAATTGGGATCTGGGAAGAGAAAACACAGGGGAATTTATTGATGATTTTTCAAAAAGTATTTACCTACTTACCTATTATTACGATTATTTTAGAAAAAATTTTCTAAATTAGTATGCGAGCCTGGATGTAGAAACTACTCTAAAGAATCAAAAATTTGTTTTTGAGTCAACATTGATTTTGGTCCTTTCGGAAGAGGTAAAATCAAAGGAGAAACTTCAACTCGAACTCGAAAACCAATTTTCTGACCTCTAAAGGTGATTTCTATATCCAGTTTTACATCATTTTCTAGATTTTTTTTTTTTGAAAATTCAAATAAAAAGAGTAATAAAGGAATGCGATGATCGAGTCGGATGATAAAAATAATTATCACGTTTTGTTTTCAAGTTTAAAACCAACTTTCTCGTGTTATCCTCCTGCTTAGGTAATTAAAGATAAACTGATCCACTTGGACATATTTCTGACAGCGATCTGCTGATAGCAGAAAAGTTTGATCTGTCGCGTAACAAAATATTTTCCGGAGTAAACAATTCACTTGAATTTGGAAAAAATAAGGACTTTGATAAACTTATTAATTTCTTCAGATTTGACCTTGAAATTTTCTAATTTTCGTTACAAAAAACTTTTGTGAGTGAAAAATGAAAATGATAAGTTCATTATTGAAATTTTTCCAACATAAAATATGTATCTAATATGTAAACAATAATGTAGGTAGATAGAGATACCATGTAGGTGAAATTCATGAGAAAACCTTCATAAAAAGTAAAATCACAAGCTTTCCATGACATTTCGAGCAAATTGCCAGGGCACATTCAGCAACATTCAGGCCTTACAAAATGTTTCGATTTTCTTAAGCCGCCTACTTCGTAATTTATCAAAATGGAAAATCCCATTATTACGGTAATTTGATTTTTTTTTTAGGAATTCACTGCGTCCTCATCGGAAAACTGGAATAGGAAACTATCATTTTTTGATACAATAGGTATGCAGCTCTACCCAACAAAAATTTCAACTGACCGAATTAATTTTTTCGATCCCCAAGAAACATGAGCTCGGCCCTGGAAAAATTGAAAATAAATTCTCTGACATTGGCGCGACGACACAAATCCAAAGCAGCATGTATTCGACATTCGCCAAATCGTTTTGTCCGAGACAAGACACGGCCACGGGCACCTCGTTGCGAATTAATCATCCTATGCTAAAATAGCGCCCAAAAACCCGTCACCACCTACCTACTGAGCATGTACCGTGTACGAAGGGAGTTTAGAAAGCAGACGCCGAAACGTGCTAATAGGTTTGTACGGAAAGGCGACAACGACAATGACATAGAAATAACAAATGATTATTTTTGTTTGTTCCTTCGCTCGGTAATTTATCGTTAACTATCAAAGTGACCAGATTTTTTCACCCTCGAATGCCTACGCCCGCACGGACCCGATATTACTAATAGGAAAATTGCGTCTGGTCGCCCGCAAGAAACACCGTTTGCGGTATGGGTGAAAAATGAATATTTTTCAAGATTCGTTCCTCGCACCTTGACGGTTTTCAGTCGCGTGGCGAAAAAAAAGGGGATCTTGGGTTAATCAATTTTTAGTTATTTGCTGATAAGGAACAAAGTAATGGAATTTTATAAAGCAGGGGTTGGATTAATTGGGGAAAGAAGAGATTACCAATTGACCCACCTAGTCAGGAACAAATGTCCTAGGTTGCTTATTAGAGCCGCTTTAAAGCTTTGACCTGTTGACTAAAGAGGGGTTTTTCAGACGTTTTTCAAAATACTACTGATTATAGGTCTAGCCCTTCAACAGGAATGGGACATTGGGGTATCTAATTCATTATTGTCCCTCTTGGAATGATTAACTTTCGAGAAATTAAAAGAAATTGAGTGATATTATCGACTGCTCAATTCTCTCTGGTTCAGATTGGATAAAAATTCAAATTTGAGATTTTTTGGACAGATTTTGTATCCGATAGGAAAATAACATGCACAATAGCACAAGTGCTGTTTTTTCCAACACATACTGAAGTAAGATAATTTATTGGTTTTTTTTAGCTTGATTTCGTGTATATTTTGGTGATTTCTTCGAGTAGCAATCAAGTTGAAATTTTTCAAAAAATTTCCCTCGAAAATAATTAGTAGGTACCCACCTATCCATAGAGCTATTAACGTTTGATGAGATTGTTGGCAACTAAAAAGACTGCGTCGCGTCGGGGACACTTGAACTGTTGGGCAACCAGAACTTTTTTAAAGTGGGGGCTACGTTTCTAGAGGGGCTCGTTAGAACTTTCCATGGGTGAACGACCTTCACATAAAGAGAAAATTTACCTTTTTCCACATCGACGTTAAAAATACCTGAAAGACCTTTTTTTCGGATTTAGATTTTCCCCCAGGGACTCAAATTTTCTCGGCACGACGGAGGGGGGGGGGGGGTAGACTCGGCTATTTCCCTTTAAATTACATATAAACCTGAATTTTATTCAGAACAATAGAGTACTCTCTTAATTTGAATCAGTCAAAAATGCCTGAATTGACTGATGAAATAGTGAAAATCAAGTCACTGATAATCAGTCAAATTCCACTGATTCCCCAGTTAATCAGCGTCATTTCACTGCCAATCAGTGAAAAATTACCGATTCAAATAGTGGATTTTGATTGTTCAATCAGTGAAAATTAGCTGACTGATTGAAATCAGTAAAAATTTACTGATTCAAATCAGTGGATTTTCATTATTGAAACAGTGAAAAAAATTTCACTGATTGAATCAGTAATTAATTAACGATTAAATCAGTGAAATTTTATTGTTACTGATTTAGTAGTGAAATTTCACTGATTGAATCGTACTTTTTTTTACTAATTCCTACAGTGACTTGATTTTGTCGATTTTAATCAGTCATTTTTGACTGATTCAAATTAAGAGAGTACAAAGAGCATTAAGAAACAAATGAAAGTAAATTTTTCAAGAAGGAACATCTCATATCTGTGGGTAAAATGAAGGCAGAATCGTGTAAATTCGATCTTTTTCTATCCATAGCAACCCCTTATGCCTGAACCAAGAACTCGTTTTGGTTGATTTAGGGCAGTATAGTTTTGAAAATTTGCTGATTGTTACCTCCGAACTAGTAAAACAGCGAAATTCTGGGGAAATTAGGGTCTTCGAAGACATAAATCCGAAATATTGCCACCTCATGATTTTTCTCTATTTTTCAAACTAGATAAACGTCTTCGAGGACACTAATTTTCATACACTGAAAAAAAAAATAATAAAACAAAATAAATTATTTTTTGACAAATTTATTATTTTTTCTGATGAAAAATATTATTTTTTAGAACAAATTTCACCTATTTTGTGAATTGAGACACGCTATTATTTTTTTTGAAATGGTATTATTTTTTGATTAAAATTTATTTTTTCAATAAAATTTATTATATTTTTGGAGTAAAATGTAATTTCATTGGTTCGCTGGTTCGGAAGTGAAAATCAACACGTTTTTAAAACCACTACTTTGAATCGACCCAAAGTTTTGGGGAGGGCTGAAGCTCCCTAGCCCCCCTTGATTGCGTTTCTGTACTTGAACGTCTCAACCTCTCAACGCAGAAGTAGAAGGAATGAAACGAAAATATTCTTAACTTTTTTCAATTTCGCAAGTAATTTCCCAATACTCCTGTGAGAAAATTATCCGAGTAGCATGTAAATGAGATTTTTGGAAAAATCACGTTTCAAAATACAATCTGCTTAATTGATACAAAAAATTAAAATACCTTTGATTCTTCGATTTTTCAAAAAATTCAATATTTTTTATGACAAAATATGTTTAAAAAAAAAAACAATTTCAATGAGAATAGAGTTCCCATTTCATAATATCAACCTTTCCATCAGGTACGAGTTCACAATTTTCAAGAGATTCTGATCTTTTCCATTATCCTAATTTTTTTTTTAAAAAGGTGATAATATGAACTGAAGCAGTTGAAAATTCAGCTAATTAAATGAACGAAAAAATTCACTTTTCTCGTCATTTTTTGCAGTAAATTCTTCAGGTATAGTATGCTATTGAAGAGTAGAGTGATTGAGTAAGTAAATATTGATTTGAAAGATGCTCAAAAATAACAAACGAGTGTCAATTCAGAAATTGCGTCGAAAATGATTTTCTTGTTGAATCAAGTGCTTAAAGAAGAATTGTACCTACCTAACTCAATTTATCACTGCTCAAGTTGATTTTTTCCAACTGAAAATTTTGAGGAAAATCGAAACCATACTGCGCCTGCTTGAAGTTCGGAAACGATCAAAAATTATAAAATTTGGCTTTGGAAAATCGATAAAAATTGCTGGATTAATTTTCAATCAATTTTTTCAAATATGTTACGTGTAATATAAAAATTGGTAAGTACATTTGAATTTTTAAATCGGTCGAACATGCAAAAACGAACAATCCCATACGTATGAGATATGTAGGTATGTCAGAATGATAGATATATAGGTAAGCTTTTTTAATTCATTCTAATTTACAAAATTTTTAAATGTATGTAAGTAATTAAATTTGTCAATGGCGACCAAAATAAATAACTAGTCCTTCGTAGACATTAAATATTATAAATTCATGTACCTACCCAACCAACACTTATCATGTTTAAATCCTCTCGACAAGTTTCTTCTTTGTATTAGAAAAATATCAAGATTATTGTAATCTCTTTCCCTCTCCAAATTCATCGACGATCAAGTAAGAATCTCGCCCAAATAGTTCAGAAAGAGCAAAATTTAGGAAAAACATGGCCAGAATTCTATCATTATACCTACTTACTTTGAAGTAAAATACTTACACATTTCAGACTTCTTTTTTCAACAAAACGAATTAGATATTTTTTTCTCAGTTGTCGAAGTATTAAAAATAAGTTGCAGTAATACTCACTTCAAGAAATTTTTCGAAGAAATTATTTCACATTTTGCTTCCAGACATCAAATAATAATATTGAATAAAGTGATACGAAATTTTCATGCTCTTAAAATATTATATTTAATAAATTGAACCATTAACAACTTTACTTACTAAATACTATTAGGTATACTCATACAGAAAAATTACGTCAACGTACACGCCGTATCATACACAGGCTTAACATAATAATTGGTCGTCTATCATCTAATTGAATCATAAAATTGTACTAATTATTATAACTACTAATTAATGAATAACACGGGGCTTCATTTAAAGTGACCCAGGCCCAATTTGAATTTTTCCAAAACAAAATATTTGTACGAAAAAAAAAAAAATCAAAACAATACAGATAATAAACAAAAATTAAGCAACGTATTCTTCATTATTCAACATAAAAGGTCATTGTCATCAATTCAAGAGAAAGTTATTTCATATTTTTTTGTCATAATCAATCCAGCCCTCCTTCCTTCATTTTTTAAAATAAAACCGATATATTAATCGAAGAAGAAAATATAAAATTACGAATAGAAAAATTGCCCGCAATTACACGAAAAAAAGAGGAAATTTTGAAAAAAAGAAAAAAGGGAAGAAGAAAATAAGCGCTGGAAATAATCTAAATTAAAACTAAAAGTACGTTTAGATAAAAACTCACCAGAGAAAAAAACAAAAAACGTAACAAAAATTACAAAGGTACAATCGTACGGTAAACTAGTTACATTGGTTCGTATAGGGTAAAATAATAAGTAGATAACGTGAGAAAAATTAGGTAATTTCAATTACCGGTTTCGTTTTCATTTCCATTCTGCTTCTTACCGTTGCTAGTACCAAATAGTCGGAAATTTATTCCAGCTAGGAGAAAGGCATCCATTGGGGACATAATTTCTCTCTATTGGTTCATCATCACCGATACTGCGATTTTCTGGAGACGGCGTAATCGATCGTGGGTTTCCAACGGAGCCATTTTCATTAGGACTCCAATCTCCTCCGCTTCTGTATCCGCTGGAGTGAGTAGACGGAGTACCCAAACGAGGCTGCTGCAGATCGTTATTCCAATGGGCCAGACCGGGTTGAGACTTTTGATACCCGTCGGCGTAAGTATCCGCAGGAGGGCTGACTTGAGGCGGCTCCAGAGGCACGTTGGTCATCGGCGAAAGAATACGAGACGGTGGTCTGATACGAGGTGGCTGCAGATTAAAATACGAATCAGTGGCTGAAGCAGTCTGAGATTGTTGATATCCGGCGACATTCGGACGAGGGCTGAATTGAGGCAGTTTCGAATAATAATCGGGCATCGACGTATGAGACGAATACGGATTGGCCAACGGAGGAAATCCGAATGGAGAAGTAGATGGCTGCATCAAATAGCTGTTGGATGATACCTGCTTCAAATTTGGAACAGGCCTGGTCGATGAAAACGCAGATAAATCGTAAGACGGATAGATATTGGGGAAATGCGAATATGGAACCGAATTTGACTGCGATTGGCCGTTCATTGCGTATTTCGGATACGCAGAATAGTGATCAGAATGAGGCGTAGTAGGAGCCGACGATACGGCCGAGTTGAGATTTGACTTGCGTTTGGGTTTCTTCAATTTTCTTTTCGGTCTGTATCGGTAATCGGGGTGTTTTGTGATGTGCTCGTCGCGTAACTTTTTCGCTTGATCGATGTACGGTGTTTTTTCGTCCACGTTCAATTCGTTCCACTTTTCGCCCAAACGTTTGGAAATTTCAGAATTATGCATTCGTGGATTCTCAGCTGATAAAATTTTTCTCTGTTCTCGACTCCAGATCATGAATGCGTTCATAGGACGTTTAATTCGGTCGGCACTATTACCTTGAGCTTTGGTATTCTGAGGTGTGGTATTGGTGCAAATTGGAATCATCGGCGGTGGATCTTTGGCAGGAAAATACATCATATTGCTTTGGTTTTGCATGCTGTTATTAGGCGATTGAGGCTTGGACGGCTGGTTAGTCGAAGACGGATACGTCGAATCGCGAGAATCATTTGAATAATCGATATTACCGAGATAATTGCCGTTGAACATTATGACACCACGAGACGAAAAAATCAGCGCGAAATTAATTCAGAAAAAGTCTCATTTATCGACGCATATACACGACCGAGCGACGTAGGATGTACCGACACGGACACGAGATCGAATACTAAATGTAACGAGCGAAATTATCAAGATAAACATTTACCAATTCTTGAACGCGAAAGAGCATGTATCAGTTGGACCAACTGAAGGTAAATGTCAATGGTATAAGACAAAATGACTCGAACGTCAACAACGCCAGTAAGATATCAACGGTCGAATCCTTAAGGAGAAGGGAGGGGCTAGAAACAAACACGACAACAAACCTGTTTCACGGTGCCAGGATAACGTGTTCTAGTATTCGCAAACCGGAGGGGGTGGCAATTAGCGATTACTTACAACGGTACGTGGCGAGAGAGGCGATACGAAATGTATGAGACTTGAATATTAATGCGGAGAACAGGGTTATGAATTCTGAGAAGTGTTGGAAGATGTTGCCTTTGCGTCCCTCGAAACAACCTGATACTGTAGCAGGTTGTATTCGTAGGTGTTTTGCAAAAGCTTTGATGGGCTTTGAACGTGCAGTTGGTGGCATGCGATTACGGTAATATGGATGGTGGAATGAGAAGGGAGTGAAGAGGTGAATCACGAACTCGCACGAACCAGTTGAATAATATTTTGGGTTGTTTATGGGCGAGTTGTATACAGAAATCGTTTGCATCGTTTATGAATGAGCGTCCGTTTGGTGCGGATTTCATGCAGATTTTTTTATTCTTCCGAGTCTAAATTTCTAAATAATTTTTTGTTCTTGCTTCGCACGGGTATTCATTTCTTCTTGTGATATATAAATTCGTCGAAAAAAATGTCCTATTTTTCGTTTTTGGGAAGAGGCGAGGGGAGGGGAGGGGATATACTTTTTCAGAAAAATTGCTTAAAATGATCAAATCGTTCAAAATTTGGAGAAAAAAATACATTTTATCCTACTTTTTGCAAGGTTATGGCCAATTTTGTAATTCTGAACGACTTCAATTCCAAAATTTCGCGCGGCTTGGAAGTCGTAAATATCTGGTAATTTCAAAATATTCGTATTTATTTCGTCTTATAATCATTTTTTAAGGGTAAAAAACTGTAGTAAGCGAGAAATTTTTGAAGACATCTTCTTTTTCTGTTTTCTCAAAAAATGCACATTCCCACCAAAAAGAAACACGACTATGAGAAAATCAATGTCTATCGAATTCCATTTGAATAAAAATTTGGGAGAATTTCTGAAAGAACAATTTTACCCAGAATTCCCTGAGGTATGACGTTAGGTAACGTTAGGTATATTATGTCACATAATTGTGAAAATTATACGATGAAGACATAAAAAATTGAATTATTTTTACTGTACATCATTTTTTGGGGGTTTTAGAAATTTTTTTATATTTTTTTGTTTTTGAAGGTCGGTGAATACTTAAAGACGGTTAATTGAGATTGACGGGGTATAATTTGAATTTTTACAAATTTTTAAAAAATTAGGTACTCCGTTCGGGGTCAAAATAGTACGAAAATTCAGAAAAGTAAGGCACTACGTGAAAATGTAGAAAAAAAGGGGCTCCAACCTAATTTTGCAATTTGCTATGAATTTTTCATATTTTTTTAGAAATAATTTACAAATCTCAAATTACTTTAAAATAGTTGAGAAATTTTGAGGATCGTGAAAAATTTTGTGAAAGTTTTCAAGAAACATCACATTTCATGTAGAAAATTTTCAGGCGATTTCTATAGGAGAAAAATGTGAAAAATTTGCAAAAAAAACGCACATTGTTCAAGTCAAAGCCCTTACTTATCCTAAATATTCTTCAAGATTTTATCGTGCTGTCATAATTTTTTTAATTTTTGTTCAATTTTGGCCCAAAAATGGAGAAGTAAAAAAATGATCGATTATGCGATTATTTCTACCAAAAAAATCGATTATTCTGAAAACATAATCGAAGTGTGATTATTTTTAACGTCGATTAATCGAATATTTTGACAATTGATTAATATTTCCCAACACTAATCGAGGCACCCTCTAAAGAAATATCGCAATGCATTTCAAAGGAAGCTGAGGGAGGTGCAAAAATTTTTTTCGACTCGTCGAGAGGACATTTTCTTGCTACGTCGTCGAATATTGCAATATATTTCAATGGAGTGGATGGAGGAGGGGTACAATTTATTGAAATATATTCATAGAAGTCATAATTTCGTGAATTAAATCGAATACAAAAAAATCCCTTCATTAATTCATTTTGTTACGGTAGCAAAAAATCGGTTGAAAATTAAGGAATGAAAAAAAAAGTGGAACTAATCCATCTAGGTACTCCCCTCAAAAAAAAAAAAAAAAAGGCAGATACAATGAAATAAAAATTGAGCAAGTGATAGATAAAAACAGAACCCTCTCGAGTGATTAAATATTCTAAAAACTCTTCTTTCAAAAAACGCCAGTTTGATAATAAGTTTTCAAGGTCACTTTCTTTAAACCACAAGCACAATGGTACAGATTACCATTTGTATTCGAGCTCTTTTGATTCTTTAGAAATAGAATCACGGAAGTACGAAACTAACGAAACAGGTACATGAAACGTTTTTGAATGAAATCGATTCGAGTTATCGATCTTCATTTTTAGAATAATCAATAAAGGAGACGCGTATTGCGATAAGGAGACTTCAGGTGAAAAATAAAATTTGTCAGGAGATGAGCTGAACAAATAAGGATGAAAGATGAAATCGAAGATTTTTTTGCATCGTTTTTTGCGTTAGAACCTTCCTCTTTCGGATACCTATTGGTAATTTTTGGAAGAAAAACTATTTTTTGCGAAAAATTCGCTAATTTAGTTTGAATTCATCAGCACAGAATTCGTTTTAATGGTTTTGTTCATTTTCAGCGGTCAAATATACTTAATACTTCTACCGAATTCTTCGTGAAATTTTACTTGAAAAAAAGTTGTAGGTAATTAGAAGCTTATTTGTTAATTATGATTTTTAACTAACGTATAAATGATAACTGACGAATCAGGAATACCTAGTAGGTAATATTTTATTTTTTTCAAGATTAATTTTCATTATCCTCAATTACTGAATATAGATATTGCCTTTTACGACCAATATATTTATGATATCAAATAATTTTTTTAAATAAGGCCGTCCTTATTACCTTTTCAAAAACTCTCCCAAAATAATTAGGTAAAAGATCGAAAACAGACAATAAAGGCGAAGTTAAAATTCCAAAATATACAAGTGAGAACGAACACTTTCCGAAAAGTACCGAGCACCGATGTCGCGTTACATTCTAAGGAAACCGGATGCCCGATTAATTCTGGCCCCTTCGGTACTTTTTGTGTTAATAATTGTAAGTTGGCATAACTTCGGTTTATTTTTTCACTGGAACGAAGTATTCCTGTTGATATTCGTCTCCTATATCAACTCAACGACAGCAAGGTTTCTATGGAGGACATATTTCAATGGAAAATCTTCATTAGATGTTATCTATAGTCCAGATTTATTATTCAGTTTTTTGGTATTAGTCTTCAAAAATTTAAAAAATTAATTTTTTAAGTAAAAATGGATATGGGAAATCTCTTTGGAGGAACAAAAAAAGAATCAAAATAGGGTGTCCCTGCAAAATCTCAATCTCGCAACTGACAACACATCTTCAGTATTTCATGTACATACGTCAGTAAAAGCGCATAAAATTCACTTTCAACGTGATTTTCGAGTCGACCTTTTAGATGTTTTATACCAACCTTTTAATATCCTATATAGTTGTTAATTTGATAGGTAAGTATTTAGTTGGATGCGATGAAAAGCACACTCGGAACCGGCCAAAAAAAATAACGAAAAAAATTAATTTTTGAATTAAACCATGAATCCGAAAAAAAAAACGGAGACTAGTTTCAGCGGCTCAAATTAATTTCCTTACTTCTGGATAAAATCAAAATCTATCTGTGGAAGCACCAGCAGCGCTGAAATCAGATTCGTGGATGGCTGTAACATTCAGAAGTTCCCTTAAATGAAGTAATTTACGAGTCCAAGTTTTCTGTACGTATTCGAGAGAGCATTTAAATGTTCGAAGACTCGATGAAAAAGAAGCTTGAGATTGGAAACAATTTAAAACAAGCAGATAAGATGTGGTAGGTATTTGTACTTACTTTCGTATATTTTGACCACACGCGTAAATGTGGAAAAATTCCTGTGTGAAAATATATACGTTGAGTCGTCGTCTGCGTCCGTAGAGCTGGAATTACTCATAACAAGATAAGATAATACAATTTCTATACGTTTGCCATACATTCGTTCTACTTGCTCATCGATTATGAATTGAAAAATGAGATGGAGACGGAAAGAGGAACCAAATAAGCTACATTTACATACGCACAGATTATGTATTCATTGAAGTACGAGGATTTTTAAAATTGGACGAAAATATAGGTATCAAAACGCACTAGCTCCTGAATCATTTTGGCGCACCAATGATTTCTCATTAAATTGCCCAGTTTTACCATTTTTTTTTTCAGTGTTTGGTGACGTGGTGCAAATATAGGAATAAGGAAATTTACGACGAGGTGTAAGAATATTTTTTTGAAGGTATACTTCCTTTAATATTTTTAGAGCTGATTATTAGAAACAATTTACATATAGTAAAAAAATCCCAACTTGTTAGGATTCTTCACATTCATAATTTTTTGTTGAAATTTTTTACACTTTTTGATAACTTCTGGCACTCAGAGTCAATTTTGTGAGTAAGAGAAGGGTTCTACTGCTGTACAAAAAATACGAATGGAACAGTACATATGCGTGTAAAATTTCTTTTCTGTGGATTCCTCCAACAAGTTTTTTCTGAAGGCTATTAAGCTTTTGAAATAACATAGTCGAAAGTTCCGAATTCAACTTTTCATCTTTACCTAATTAAAAATATCTCAGAAACCAAGTTTTCTAAAAGAAAAAACAGTTTTGGACTTTGATGATACGAAATTTCATAATCCACAAATTCATACTCCAAACTTTTTTTTTTTTTTAATTTTGAAGTTCAGATTGCTTTCACAATTATCTCCTTCACTAAGGACATAAGAAGCCGAAAAATTGGCGTGACAAATTTTTTTTCATTAGTAAGTTTTTTTTTGCGATCACGTATTTCTGTCACTGAATATTGCATTAGGTAGATATCTATTGCGCCCTCAAACCTGAATGAAACAGGTCATGTCATATTTTCATACTATTTTTGAAATACTTACATAATTTAGGAGGGTTCCTACCTTGACGAGACACTGAAATCAATGCATTATTACATAAATTTTTCCCCCGAGTCCTCTAGGCTCTATTATCAAAGATTCGTGTAATGGGGGCTTGAAAAACAAATACACGAGATGATAAGGAGTCATGGTCTCTACTATTCAGGATGATTTTTAAAAATTCCCAAAATACAGGAAATAAAATCATTCAGTATGAAAAATCACTCGTTCTATTGTTTACACCATTTCTACTTCGTAAGTACATCATATGAGTCATTATTTGCGTTCTTTACCCTTTGCCCTTTTCTTTATCGTTTTTTTTCTTATCTTTTTATCTTTGCATTATCTTACTCAGTTTTTCGTTGCTTTATTTTGTATCTACCTGTACTGTTTGACTCATGCAGACTTTTCCTACCCTATTTTCACGTTCACTTCATTTTTCAACTTATATCTACAATGAATAAGGCATCAATCAACAGCCCATTTCTGCCGAATTAGCTCCGATAATATTCATTTTCAATTCTACTCGGGAAATACTTACCAATTAATTTGATTAGGAATTGTTTAATTCGCAGGAAAAATTAAAAACATCATTTCTGCGTAGTTGGAGCAAATTTCCTTGATTTTTATAAAAATAAATAATTAAAACGGCACGATTTTTTTTTCATTTTTTCTCTTTAGAAGCTTGCGTCTATACCCCATTTTCACCACTTAATACTTGAGCGATCATTTCATTCAGAGTCATAAAATTCATTTTTCCCCTTTGATTTTCCATAAAAATGCCAGAAAAAATTTACCTAATTCAGGAAAAAATTAATTTCAAGAATTTTATCAAAATGATCATGAAAGGAATTTTTATCTGGCAATTCTGATAAAATTTTACGGGCTGAATACAGATCTGTCATTGGTTTCCTTATTTAGTTAATTTTCTCTCTTATACAGGGTGTTCCGTCTCAATAATAAACCCCTTGAACCAGTAATAGGGCAACACTTACTGAGTCGATGTAAGTAGGTTTGCCTACCTTTGGAATTGAAGGGGCAGAATTATGCACTTCGAAAAAAAATTTTTTTCGATTTGGTTTCACAACTTTGACCGTGCGCTGCTCAACAACCAAGATAGATAGGTAGGAAGTTGCGCTTTGCGGCAACGTATAGCCCAAAGTCTCTAGAATTTTTCTATGCGATTGATAATTTTTGTGGGTAAACTTGGGTGGGTGTACCGGACCGAATATTCGAAAAAAAACGTGTAAAAAAGTTGTTGATTTTTTCTATTTTTGCGAATAACTTGAAAAGTTGTCCTCTTCAGCTACCATTATTAGTAGTGTTTCTAGATGGAAAAACTCCGATCTTTCCAATGGCGCAAACCCCACTCCTCTATCTTGCTCGAATCAAAAGTTAGAAGCGTTTAATTTTGAGAAAAACTCATGAAAAATTCAACTTTTTCAATTTTTCAAATTTCAAAAATTTCTATCTTTGCGACAAAAAGAGATAGAGGGATGGGGTTTGCAGCGTTGAATTAATCTAGTATAACACTACGCAAAATTCTAATAATACCTTTAAATTCTTTATTAAAAAATTTTTTGTCAGAAAAAATTTTGAAAAATTTTTATAAAAAATTTGTATTTTTAAAATTGAAGTCCATTATTCATTACGCTGTGTAGGGCAATACTTGGTTAATTTAATGCTGCAAACCCCACCTCTCTATCTCATTTTGTCGCAAAGATAGAAATTTTTGAAATTTGAAAAATTGAAAAAGTTGAATTTTTCATGAGTTTTTCTCAAAATTAAACGCTTCTAACTTTTGATTCGAGCAAGATAGAGGAGTGGGGTTTGCGCCATTGGAAAGGCTGAACATTTATCTTTCATCATTCCACAATCTCAAATTTGTTCTTTTGTATGTTTAAATGGGGCGAGGAAATCATGCGAGTTTGAAATCAACGACAGATTCGAACACTATTCAACACGTTGTACAATACAAAACCTCTTCTCGTAACAATTTAAATAAAATTCTCACGCAATCACTTCTTCCCATAATTTTTACGTTTAATAAAGAAAAATCGATGGGAAAATAATGAATTTTGAGGTATTTACTAGAAGGCTATTCCATACTAAAACAGGACAAAAATGAAGTTCGGTCTTCCGATTTTGCTCAAATTTTTTTACGAGTTTCTCTGATGGGTGGTCTATTAACAAAAACGCGATTATTTTTTCCTAAAACTCAAGGAAGCAGAGGACGGGGAGGGGGGCTAGGAATTTTTATGCAATTACGATTTTTAGCAAAATTGTCCGACTTTGAAGATTCATATCTCGAGATAGGTAGTACTTGGGGGAAAACTGTTTGCGGGGTCTGAAACAGAATTGATAGGAAATTCAAAATCGACAATCATATTTTGAAAAGCTCAAAGTTGAACTTTGGTGGTGAAAGTTGAACTTTAGTGGTGAAAGCTTGAAAAATTACAGAAAGTAGCCCTTTTTATCCTCTTTTCAACTAATGAATTTTCAAGATGGGATCTCCAGATCCCTATGTATGTAAGTACGTCAAGTTTGCTAAAAATCATAATTGCATAAAAATTCCGAGGTCCATTTCCCACCTTCTTGAGGGTTAGGGAAAAAATGATCGTGATTTTGTAAGTAGACCACCCAGGGAAACTCGTAAATAAAAATTGAGCAAAATCGGAAGACCCGACTTCATTTTTGTCCTGTTTTAGTATGGAATAGTCCATGATCGCTGAAGACCTGAATAATAAAGTTGAATATAAAGGGGTAACACAACCTATCACATATCTATGAATCTGATGCTGGTTTCCCCACTTGACCACTCTTTCTTATCAAAACTCAGTAGATACTGAAATGAAAAAAAAATGGAGAGAGTTTGAGAGTGCCACAGCTTTGAAAAAATCTGCGAATATGTTGTGGATGGATGCTATTTTAACATTTTTTATATCAATAATTTCCACTTGAATAAAAAGTTCTGAAGTTTTCCAAGCCATCTTAGGGGTTGAAAAATCTAAAAAGAAAACGCAACAGCCCCGGCCTTTATCCTTATCTAGTCACCAAAGTTTGATCAATTTGTCTGAAAAATGTAAAATAAGTACATACTTTGAAAATCACTATTTTCAAGGTCGTAGCCAACCTGCAGCAAGACGATGAGTCGTTTTGAAAATTCCAAGTGCTGAATGATGAAAATGCAGAACATACCTACTAACGTAAGTGCAATTTTTATTTTAACGTGTCTTTTGGGCGCAAATGCATATTGTACACTAACGCCAATAGATACGAAGTGACAGAATTTATAACCTGACTTCCAGTTAGTTTTTACTCCTCCCAAAAGAGAGCGCACCCGGTATTCGTCGGTCATGACCGACTAGAGTAGGTTTTCCGTCATTCCTTGAGTTTCTCATTTCTCTCTTCTTCGAAATTACATTATGATTTTTGGCACTTTGTATGTGTGGCATTTCCAACATGCTGAAAACCATTTTCTCGAATTTTGGCGAATTTCAAAAATTTCAAAACTACCACATCGCATCGCTTTGCAAAATATTTAAATTTTAACTAATCAACAAAAAAAAACCTAAAAATCAGGGTGCGAAACCACTTGGGCGAACAACCAGAAAAAGACCGGGAGAACCACTTTTTTCGAATTTTCAAATGAGAACCAGCACCAGAACTGATTGAGAAAATTTATGGGGCCATTTCCAATAAAGAGAATAACCAGGAAGAAATAATTTCGAAATTAACCAGAATCAATAGAACCAGAATTTACAAATTCAAATTTCAATTAATTCACAAAAATTTGATAAAATTTGTAAAGCTATACTGCAGACTTTAATTTGACTTCAAAATTAAAATTTAATCAAATTTCGATGTGTTTTTTTGAAGAAAAAAAAATGACTGGAACTGGGAGCACCAGACCCACTTGGGAGCCGGGAGAACCAGTACTAATTGGAACCACAACCAGGAGAACCATTAAATTTTCTTGACTCCAGGAACCTGAACCACATACTCCCCCCCCCCCCCCCCAAAAAAAAAAAAACAACTGATTACGGAACCATTCTAGAACCAGAACCATTTCGTCTTAAAGGTTAAAGACCAGCCCCAGAAGCAACAAAAAAATTTCTAATGGTTCCGCACCCAGCTAAAAATTGGTATATAAATCTAATTCACGACCACCCAGATCGATTGGAAATATGTAGTTCAGAGATGTTTTGAATTCGAGCTTTCAGAAAATTCTAAATTTTCCAGCAATGGAGAAAAGACCAAAAAATGGTCAACATGAACCTTTCTCCAAAGTATAATCGCGGAATTAATATTGTGTTCTAATTGACCATCTATAGTCACTAAAATGGATAATCCGCGAAAATAGTTGCTCAAGGTCATAAAGCCATTTTTATGAACTTTTCTCTAGTGCTGAAATAGTCAAAAAATCTCTGAAGGCTTTGAAATGTCGCAAAACCACTTTCAATCCATTCGAGGGATAAAAATGAGGTACATATGAGTACTGAACTTTATTTTTTCCCCATTGATAAGATCAAATCTTCGTAATTTGCAGAACGACGAGATAGGTACCTAATTTTGAAATTTCAAAAATTCGCCAAAATTTGAGAAATGATGAAATGAAGTTCAGCTGAATTTCATTTCCCAAATATCCAAAATTTCAGGAACTAGTACCTGAAATTTTATGGGATTCTCTTCTGATACACTTTATTTTTATTTCTGGTTTTTTCCCCGAGGTGTGGAAGTATTTCAGTTTTTATTCAACTTCAAAACTGAATTGCAGCGTTCTAAAGCAAAATTCGCAAACCATCCGTCTAATAGGTATACAGCCAAAATTTAATCCTATTAAAAGTAAGTAATATTTCATCTCAAACCAATCACTCAAAAACTACCTCATTCTCAACCCTTTCAACTCATCCATACCTCTCTTCCAGACTCACTCGATCCAACTCACAGTCACTCGAAGGAGATGCACCTACGTCTCATCCCATCCGCGCCGTTCTCCACAGAGATGAGCTCGAAGGTGAATAGTGATTACAGTAATTAAGGTTTGCGTGCTGGACCAAGTACCCGGTTTTTAAACTATAAATGAAACGCTCATTAGTTGCTTGTCGCATACAGTAACCATCTGTTGATATTCCATTTCCTGCCTTATTACCTAGGTGTATTTTTAGAGAGACTGCTGCATGTCCACCATCAGAAATATGATGTAGAAACGGAGACGCGAACGCCCCACCCTGAGTCCTCTCCGGCATAAAAATTATTCAATTGTTAGGTACGTATCGGAAAACTTTATATCGTCGTGTGTACGGTTTCTCTGGTCAGTTCTCGCGACGTGATGAAATTTTTTTTCCCATGTTCACACCGCATATGCGTTTTGTTTCAGGTTATTAAACCTGATGAAGGAAAAAAAAACGCGTACGACAAGTACGCAAGTAAACCCGACAATGTTTTTAATCAGCGTTTATTTATAAGTTATAGCAACTGGCCGAAGCAGTAATTGAAATTGCGACGATAACGAGTATACCAGCGGGGGAAAAATAAACAAAATTTTCTTCTAATTATGCGATCTACGTAAGCGGTTAATTGCATCGCGATTTAATGCTCGATAATCGTCCGCCTTCGCGATAAAATATTTCACCCGGTGACTCATTACAGCTGTGGAATTGCATTTATCGGAATATTTCCATATTCCATATGCAATATTTAGATACAGGGTACCGAATATTTGTAGAAATTCAACTGCTATATTTTACAAAATCAACGACCACGTTAAAATTCCATCTCGACGTGATGTCAAATTAGTCGACATTCTGGTCGTATTTTATCGCGTCAATAAGACGAAGGAAAAAAATCGCTCGTGTGAGGTAGCCCAGCTTCTCTCGATATGTATATTTTTTTAGATTGGAAAAAAAAGACGTGTACAGATATTATAGCATAGGTAATTCGGTGGCAAATGTAAACAACCCGGCGACGAGTATTACAGATGTGAATGTAGTAAATCCGGTTTCTCTGTGTGTTTTTTATTAACGATACGCCGCCCGGCGGCTCAGCCCGGTCCGGCCGCGCCCCTCGGAAATGTACAACCATTTAGTATGGGTACAAATTCAGGTGTGAATAAAATCATAAATAAATTCGTACTGCTCGCGGAGCCGAATTGGAAATTATACCGCGGCGTAGCCTCCAGATAACCCATACCGCGTGCGGTCCGGATCGAAAATATGGACCGGAATGGTCGAGTCTGGGTACGATATTCGTTTTTTGGTCGGTGTGAAAATACAATGTAATCTGATCGAGTCGACGATCGTCAATAAAAATTGCTTTTTCGATGGTTCAAAAAATTCTTACTCTTAATGCCCCCTCCGGCCCCCTTCCCACCATTCAACTCTACACTTTGCAATATCAACAACGATTAGTTTTCACTAAAAAAACGTATTGGAAAATCTTTCTTGAATTTTTTATCGATAAAATTGATTAGGTAAAAATTTTTTAGAAATTTTTTAAGATTCATCAGAATTTTTGGGAAAGGTAAAATCATTGTGAAATACAAAGAACCAAATAAGATGTCCTGAGACATGAAAATTAAACCCAAATTTCAACGTTAGTGTAAGCAATTTTTCATCTTTCAACTTTCTGTCAAGTCTTTGCAAATTACAAACTGTTACCTACATAGGTACAAGGAAAATTTAATAATTAATGAGTTTTCCTCAAAACAATTTTCAAAAATTATTCGCCAAAAATTGCGATCCAAGTACCAAGTAGGCAGTTTCAATTTACAATGGAAACAAAATGAGGTTCACGGTCATTTTCCCGAATAGAAAATTTTACGAAAAAAATGTTCACGAATCCCTTTTCCCGAATACCAAAATCCCGAATACAATTCTCGAATTACCCTTTTCCCGAATGCAGAAATCCCGAATAATTTTTTTCTCGAATGCAAAAATATCGAATACCGTACACGATTTCTCGTGGGATTTGATAAGTTTAAGAAATTGGGGAAAGTTAACTGTATTGAATGTCGAAGTCTATGGGGTCGTTTGGTCTGAGATGTGGAACAGTTTTTTTTTCGATGGCGAAATTGTGGTGAATTTTCAATTTCAAAAATTAATACAGATTCAGATTAGTGAACTTTTTCAGTTTGCAGTAGTTATAGGCGCACCCAGAAATAATTTAAGGGGGCTGAAAATTTGAGAAAAAATACGGGAAGGGGGTCAAATTTAGAATTAGTTATTTTTCACTGATCTTTCAGTCAAAAATCATTAATTTAAAAGAAAATACTGCCCGAGCGAAATTTTAAAAAAAATACTGTTTGAAAAGCAAAAAAGCAATTGGGTGTAGTCGCTTGAATTCACGTGTACACGTCGGTCGAGGGTGAATTTTCACTCATGCCTTATTCAGCGATTTCTCGAAATAGAAACCCCCCATGCCTTCTTGTCTATCAATTTCAGAGGGTAAAATTTTGGCTGTGGAAGTTTCTCATGATAGTTATGATATTCCACAAAGATGTAAATTTTTTTGGTGGGTCACATTTTACGTATTTTTCTTGTTGGAAGAAAATTGAAATGAATGCATTGAAAAGGAATTTCTTAAGTACATATATTTGAACATGCAGAATTGCAGATAAAGGCAAAATTTTTCTCAGAAGAAAAATGAATAAATTTTTTTACAAAAATTTTCTAACTAAGTAATTCCCACTTTTTATAAGGTCGTAAGAACAAAACAGGGCGTATAGAATGGGAGTTGGTGAGTTGATTCCCAAGTTTCAAAATCGTTCTAATTGATTCTCACCTTTTTTTTTCAAGTGGCCCAATTGATTCCCGCTTTTTTTCATCGGCATGTTCGAATTGATTCCCTCCTTTTTCAGGAGATACTACGAGAAGGCTGGCTGTTCAAGTAAAGCATGATTTCTGAATATTTTTTCGAATTTTCCTCTCAAGTCATCTACCTATCATGGTTTATGATTTTAAATGGAGATTTCTTTCAAAAACTCAGCAAATGAGCATTGGGTTAAGATACCTAAAGAAATGTGGAATTTTTTCAATTGTTTTAACTATTTAAATGGTCTCAAGCGTGACTTTGGGATATCATTTAGAGAAGGACACGCCGCAGAAATTATATTATGTTCTCTAGAGTGTGTAGATATCTATCCATTTTACATTTTTGAAAATTTTTCAGATGAAAATACATCCCAAATATTATCCACCTCAAAAGTTTGGAAAAATGATGGTACGATTTTTGGGACGAACATTCGTACCAAAATTCATTCAGCCTCAAAATCTCGGGAAAATGTTGAAATTTTTTGGGATGGACACTCATGCGAAAAATTACCTCAGTCTCATGAGCTCGGAAAAATCATGGGATGATTTGTGAGATTAATTTTCGGCGAATTTTCCAGGTACCTGAAAGACCAATTTCCCATCATGGTTTTCAAAATTCAGCATCTCGAGAGACCCCAGAATCCGAAAAAGAACTTGGTTTTGAAAAACGACCTTGAAAATGGGCGTTTTCATAGATTTACCAAAATGTAAATCAATCAACTTTTAATTTGTAGGTATTCAATACTTGGACACCAATGATCAAATCAAAAAAATTACGCCGGATTTGTATCCAGCGGGTCAAAATATCCCAACAAAAATGCCTTTTGCAAATGTTCCACGTTGAAGTATTGAAATTCACATTTTTTGGTTAATTTTTCAATCAAATTTTAAAAAATTGTAAAAAAAAAGTAAATTTTAGTGGGTACATACTTGAACCGAAAAATTCGTAAAAAGAATGTTAATCGAAGAATATGATTTGGTCATTTACATATATTCCATTGAAATCCATATACTTAGCTTTAAAGTTTAAATTGAGCCCCGGGGGCAAAGAAATTTTTAGAGGCAAAAAATATTAATGCCAGATTCGTGTTTTGACCTACCTATAGTAAGTCAGAAATCTACATTTTCTCAATTCTTAATTCTCAAGTCAAAATCGGCAGATATAAGGACGCATACCAACTTTAAGTATAGTCACAGAAGTCGCTCCCGATGAAGCAAAAGCGAACTTTTTTTTACGAGGTCATCATGTTCTTGGTTCTAAATTGACCGAGATTCAAGCAGAATTTTTTTGCAGTTTTTTCACTACAAAGAATTGGTATTTTCACATCACCTTTTTGATATTTTCATTTGTACTGGTTTCGAAAAAATAATTCTTTCAAAGAAACCAAATTTATCAAATAAAAATCAAATGAAAGTAAATTTATTTTTATTCAAATTTTTAGAAAAATAACGATAGAAAATCAATACCTAATTGCCATTTTTCAAAATTTCACGGGCGCAAAATACCATAAAATACCGGTCAATTGTAACTTTTATGTACCATGACTTTTTGATTTCTCAATTTTTCAGACCTTTCAATTTATAGGCTTTCTGATTCATCAACTTTCTGATTCATCAACTTTTCAATTCCTTGACTTTCTGATTCATCAAATCGACTTTCTGATTTATGAAATCAACTTCCTGGTAATAAGTAAGTCTTTTTTGTTGTTTAAGGTAATACATACTTCGACCCAAAATTTAATAAATTTCGAATTTGAAATATTCGGTTTAAATTGTCAACTTCCATGAACACAAAAATGATCTAATACCTACATATCGACGTTTCAAGACTTGGGTATGAAAGCTGTTTGACATTCCCTGGATGATTTTTATAGAAATTTTTTCATAATGATCATGAGGGGAAATTCCCAATGATTTTTCATCTTTTGAATTTTTTTCCAACATTTTTTTACATTTCTTGATAGGTAACTTTTGACACTTGGAGTTGATTTTCAAAGCAGCGCGAGGGGGGGCAACAAGGCATAAATTATTGCGGAGCATAAAATTTACTTTCGTTAGAGTCTAATTAAATTTTTCTCAAAAGGATTAAGTTTTGAGAGATCTTTAATACAAATATAAAAGTTGAATTTGGGACTATCAACAAAAATAGGTATGTATCTCAAAAGCTAAGACTTTTAAGAAAAAACTAATTGAACTCTGTAGAAGCAAAAAGGAAATTTACAGCTCTGACAGTTTAGTTTCATTCATTTTTTTCATTGAATCCTTGATTTGCTCAAAGAATTGTCTTCAAGTGACAAACAGTGGCGCAATCAGACCTTTTTTTGATAGGGGCTAGAATTCATGAAAAAAGTAAAGGGTCGGGGGTGGGGGGTGAGGGTCAACGGGTTTTTAGTTTTTCAGAGAAGCTCGCTAAAGGCTTGCCATGGGTAAGGGACCTTGAAATAAAGGGGAAATTCATCCAATTACGTCGGGTATCCACATTGAAAATACCTGAAAGACCTTTTCTTTATAGCGGGAGCAAAGTGCTACTTTTCCTCCCTCTCGCGAAACACTCGAATGTTTAAATTCCCACTCTTCTCCCGCAATCAGAAAAAATATCGTTCAGAATTCGAAGAAAAAATAATTTTTGCTTCCTCGTATGCGAAATATATTATTTTTCACTTTTACATTTTCCCTCTGGAGCCTAAATTTTCTCGACACGGCTCTGTAGGGAGGGAGACAGATTCCGCTTGGTGACTATCTATTCTCATGGAATATTGAGGACACCTCATATGGGTAAAATGAAGGCAGAATCGCATAAATTCGATTTTTTTCTCTATCCATACCCCCCCTCAGTCTCATCCAAGTGCTGATTTTTGTCTCCGGACTAGCAAAACAGCGAAATTCTGGGAAAATTAGAGGGAGATGAAAATCGACACGTTTTTAAAACCACCACCTTTAATCAACCCAAAATTTTTAGGGAGACTTTAGCCCCTAGTGGCGCCACTGGTGACAAAAATTACAAAAATATTTAAAAAAGGGTAAAAAAATTTGAATTGTGAAAAATCTTTGGATGACGAAATTTTTCAATATTTTCCTTAACAGCATAACCTCTGTTGATGCGGAAACATTGATCTAGCAAAATCATCAAGTTCATCAATTTCATCTAATCCAATTACTTTTTAAAAAATAAATAAGGGAAAAATTATCAAAAACTACTGTGTGATTTAGGGAGATGTAGGACAATTTCAAGTCTAAGGACCATTATACTTGAGTATTACTTGGCTAAGTAACGAATTTTAAATCTCAATTTTTTTGGTTATTAAATAACAATTTCATAATTTTTTAATGATGAATCGATACTTACCTATGCATTTAATTATTCGATTCGAATAAAAAAAATTTGTATGCAAGGCTCCATTAATCCTAAAACTTTAAAATTAGTTACTTATTCAAGTGATACTCACGCAGACATTGTTTATAAAATACTACAATAATGCTACGAAATTAATTAGGTAGGTCATTTTAATCCTCTCATTACCTTCATTCCCTTCACGCCTCGCACGTTTTCAATCATCACGATTCATCTTTTAATAAAATATAAAATCAACTCGCACGCACAATTCATTACCCACATCTAGTTCTACCTCAGTCCAATACGAATATCATAACGTTACAAATTCATTAACAACTCGAAATGACATAAAATCTAATTACCTACAGCGAGTTGATTTTTTTTTTTTTGCGTATTTAGGCGCGCCGCTGCCGGTGGCCAGCCAAATAGCTATAGGAAAATACAGTCAAATGGATAATAAATCGAATGAGAAAATTGTTCAATTATATAAAACAGTTGTCGCCGCGTTTAGTTGGCTGGTCACAGATTACAGCCAGGCGCGAGTATCACTATGTTATAATACGTATGGCACCTCGGACCTCGCCCTGTCACTGTTGGACTCTCGGTATATCGTCATCGAGTACCATCGACGACCATAGGTACCTGCTGTACTGCAGGCAGGAAACATTAAACGGTATCATACCTGGTTGAACACACTTCCACAGTTTGTGGTTTTTACTATTTTATAGATCTGTAACACGATCCTTTTAATCTCGTTGATACGCGTACTGTACACATACGTATTTATCGTGTATCTGTATACTGTGCCCAGCATACCCGGTACCAACACCGACGCAATCTGAATGCCACAGCGAGACGCGGAGATAGGTTTATAGGACGTAAGCGGCAGCATATCGACAGTGGTAAACACTTTAAACCTGACCGGTTACGTGTACTTAAATATTGCAAACAATATCGGTATGTAAACGAGAGCCTATATTACAGATGCCTTGACGCAGTTTCATTTTTCTCAGCTATTAGGTACCTACGGTCGGCTGCTAAACGCGAGTACTCGAGTAAGTGACGGTAAAGGACGACAGATCAGATGAACTCATGTACACGATCAACGTGCTGATCATTTTTTAACGATTACATCAGGTATCGTAATAAGTAGATTTATGAGATTGGATATGAAGATGGTGAGATGCGATGTGGAACTGGCGGATTCCAAAAATAGGCGAAAATTGTCGATAATTATTACATTTTTGAATTTAAAAAAAATATGAACTGAATGGATATGGATAGCCGAAGCGAGGGCAAGGTTATTCCTTAGCGCGTATTCTAACGTGCAGCTCCAAAAAAAAATTGTGCAGTTTGAATATTTCAACAATTTTTTGTTACACTCAAACGACAAAAAAATAACAAAAATTTCGCAAAATTATGTGAGGTGACAACATAAAAATTTAAAGAAATATTTTTGTTTGCTTTTTTCCTCATTTTTGAATCAAACACAGTGACGTCGAAAAGTGACCCGCAAAGAGGTACAATTGTATCCCCAAAATTCTGGCGAGAGTTCAAAGTATTAATTGTACATTCCACCCTCCCTTCTGAATCGCATCAGATAGGGATCTTCAAAGCCTCAAAACACTAAAAAAAAATGATTTTTGAGGGCATTGAAAACTTGATTTTTTTTTGAAAATTCGTCCCTGTTTCGCTTGGGTACGAACAAAATTATAGTTGTATGAATTATTTTAGGTGAAAAGGCGAAAGTACTTTTTGCTCCCTGGCTCGAAATTCCTACTGCTATTCCAAGCTTGATACTCATTTTGTTCATACCCAAAACAAGCTTTTGATAATGCCACTGGTCAGTGGTCTCTCCATCTTCCACTATATTGACCTCTTCAAAAGTAAAGGTATGCTAGGCACTTAGGGCTCACCCAAGGGAGGTGCTCAGAAGGTTCGAGCCCCCTCCTCAACCTCGGAAAAATTTTTCACCACAAAAATATTAAAAAGTGCAATTTTTTGCTCTTTAAATTATATTTTTCAAAAATTTCCGCCCTCGCTTTCGATGATTTTTCACACATCTTTTTAAAAAAAATCTCTCGATTTCTCGATCGGTTCCAAAATTGAAAAAAATCCATCATTCTGACTGAAAGATCAATAAAAAATGACTGATTTGAAATTTGACCATTCCCCCATATTTTTCCTCGAATTTTGAGCCTCCCCCCTTACTTAGGAGAGCAGTAAACCGCAAAAAAATTTTCAATGAAACTATTATATGATTGTGTAGCTTCAAAATTTTCTTAGAATACGCCCTGGCTATTCCTATGCCGACTGCTTTCATTTTCAATTCATATTTTTGATAATTTTTATACTTATGGGAGGTGTCTCTGCTCCCAAACAGAAAAATTCGAAAAAACGTCACAAGAGATCCCTATACTTAAAAATTTAGGTACTGAAGTGCATTTATTGAATTTTGGCGAATTTTTGAAATTTCAAAATTACCGATTGGAAGCAGTTTCAATACGTTGCGTTGCAGAGAGCCTTCATCGGTGGCGTCGGAAGCTGCTTTTTTGGAAGAGTACAAAGGTAGGTACTTTTTTGCTCTTCAGCCTCAAATTATTCATATGCATTTTTTTTTTCATGTTTTAATGCTTTAAAAATGCCTATGTCGTGTGATTGGGGTGGAGGGGGTGAGTACAGTGTACCCCTTGTACCCCACTTTCCGATGTCACTGGGTTTCATAAAATTTTGAAAATCCCTCATTTGCTCCACCTACAATCGTAAACTTATCAATAATAAACACCTATTTGATCGATTAAAGCACAATTTTCCAAAGAAACGAATTTTGAGAAATTGTGCTCTAATGGATTAAATAGGTCACCAATATTGGTAATTCTAGATTACAGGTGCTGAAATGCTGAAAAGTATAATGTAAGGGTCATTTTTATGGGTTTTTCTACAGTGTGCGCTAGAAAATTCCAAAGTTTACTGTTGGCTCGGAATAGTTTCGAAACTACTTCGAACCGATTCGAAAGGTCGAAAATTGAGTATATACCAAATTTCAGATTCTTTCATTAATTAGGTCAAATTTTTATATTTTGTCAGGCTAAGATATGATTTTGAAACTTCAATTTTTTTTCAAAATTCGATACACGTGGGAATAATTTCTGGCGTACTTCTGATTTTTCATGTTTGGAATTAAAATTTGACTTTGAGTGGGGATGCTACCCTGGTCAGCGATATATATAAATTTTGAAATTCGAATTATCAAATTTCAGTTACCTACACTCATGCAGTAAAAATTATTTTTTGAAAATTCTAAGCAACTTCCTTCCCTCCGAAATAAACTCTGCGAAAAAACACCTGCCAAAATTCTTTGAATAAAAATCGGTGCCATATTTTCAAAAGAAACATTTCTAGCCAGTGGCGGTTCCTCAATGAAATCGCTGTAATCGCCGATTACACTTGAAAAATCGAAAAAAAAGTTTTTTAATCTTGTTTCCTTAGGTATTTATTAAAATTTCACTGAATCAAGTAGGTATTTGAAATTAGAAATGTCGATCATCTGTATTGAAAAAAAATTTCAAAATGAAAAATCTGTACTCATTTTTTCGTTGATAAGACGATTAAATTTGACCCAGGCTATAGCATCGAAAAATTTCAAATTTTTTGATCCTATGGTCGAGTCTTCAACGAATTACGATTACAACCCGAAAAAATTCACGCGCCGCCACTCTGCTGGATAAAAGGTATGTAAAAGTAAATAGATAGGTAGGTAAGCTATTATTACTCAATTATTCTTGATTGAAAATTGATTTAATGATTGATTGATTTCAATCAAGATCTCATCTACCAGACCATTAGAATATGCCAATTTTTACATGCAGCAAAGTACAATTGGTTGATAATGTACCTAGTTGTTTTATGATCTAAATCGATTATAAACAAGATTTTGTCGTATCAACTTAATTTTCATTTAACGTAGGTCGTGAATTAAAATTACATGATAATCGCGATTTTGATTTTTTTCGATTGATTTCAAAGGATCAATATTCGAACGAAATGTTCGTAATTTATTGTTCACCAAATTGAAATGAACTAATGTATTTATTCGAACCCGAATAAAAATAAAACTTCAATTCTTCAATTACTTACTTATCTGGTCATATTGATGAATTTTTCTTCAAACAGATTACATCAAATTTTATTCCGCAAATGGAAATTAGTTGAAAAGTATTGATAGATTTTTTCAATTTCGACCCTTATCTACTGATTGATTTCAATTCAAGTTCTGATAATTCGAGTCAACTTAGGTAAGTATACCTAATTGTAAGTATCCCGATGAAAAATTTTTTAGATCAAATCGTATCAAATAATATCTGATTTAGATCAAATGTTTGTCAAAACAGATAAAATTTGATCTTAAAAATGTCCCAATCAAATTATATATCTAAAATTGCATCTGAACCTTCATAATTTTTTCAGATATGAAATTGATAAAATGAGACATGATTTGATGTGATTTGATAAAATTAGATTGGGACATTTTTGAGATATGATAAGATCTGAAATTTTTTCATCGGGTAGGTAAGTATAATAAATCAAAATTAATTCAAATGTATCATTTCAGTTTTACATTATTAAATCGAATTTATGAGATCAAGAAACTTTTTTTTTTTTTCGATGAGTTTGATTACTAATTAGGTAGGTACACATGGATCATATAGCTGAACATGGAAAATGCTGTTTGGAGTTCAATACCTATAATGCACTATTTTCCGCGTTGATTACGAGAAAAATATTTCATGAAAAAATTTAATCACCCAAGAGTTTTTCACGATCTGATTTTTTTGTTGAACTTTTTTTTTTACACTAGAGTACTATGGTATCACTTTTAGCACTTGAAGTAAATTTATCAAGTAAAAATTTCCAATTAGGAATCAAAAAAAAAAGTCGAAAATGAAATGTTGGTATGTTTTTTATTTCAATTACTTACTTTATTTCTCGTCTACTCTATCCATTATTAGACCGATACAACAAAGGGATGAAAGAAAGGGGCAAAGCCCCGCTAGAACTGAAAAATTCTGTCTTATGTTTACTGCGACGGTCCTTCAAATAAAAAAATTATGCTCGACTACGTCGCATCGACGTCCAGAGTGTGTTTTTTTGGCTCCTACATTTTTTTCCTGGGCTCCGATTTTCTCAGCACAGCACTACCTACTTTTATCTCTTTTTATCAGGGCACACCAGCGTTAAATTCAGTCAAATATGCCAATAAAAATTACAAAATGAATTAACAAATTTCAACAATTTTGATTGCATTTTTGTCAAATTTTAGGATTTTGGTCAAGTTTTAATCGGTTTGTATCAAAATTCGGTACGCTGATTTTACGCTTGGCTAATTGAAGTTGGTACTCGATAATCAAAATTATATGTAATCCGGTAGATTTGCCAATTTTTGAAATTTACCCAAAATGTTAGAAAAAATTGCATTATTTTAAGAGGAAAATTATCAAAAATCGATAAATCGTTTAGAAAATATAAATTTGTGCAAAAAATTGGTTTTTAAGTTGAGGTTCTCCCCAGATTCTACCTAGTTTAAAAGGCTCACAATCATTGTCAACTTAAAAACCAATTTTTTACAACTTTTCTCAGGGATCCCAATTCTAATACACTGATTAACAATCTTTCTATGCATTCAGGAAATATAATTTCAAAATGAATTTCCCACTTGTTAACCTAGTGATGGGCGATTAATCGATTCCGTCTTGAGAATCGATTCTTTTTTATTTTAAAAATAATCGATTATTTTGATCTTTTTTTTTGGGGGGGGGGGGGTCACTGTGTCATTGTGAAACGGCAGAATGATCTAAAAATCTTCAAACTAAAAATAAAAAACAATAATTTTTAAAATTAATTTAAGGTTTAACTTTCCAGATTCTCGAGGGGTTCTTGAGATCTATAAAAAGTCGAAAATGAACTTTTCGATACCACCAGCGTAATTCCAGTATTTTTCAACTCTAAAACCTTTTTATAAAAAACAATCGATAGAGGGTATAAGATGATAAATTTTTGAAAAATTAGTACTTCCCGTTTCGCTCAAAAAAAGTCAACTTCTCTTCCAATAACTTTCCTCTTCGCTTTCACTGAACTTTTACAAATAATACCTTGATTTATTTTTCAATTTTCCCGTGTAATTCCAGAAATGTTCAAATTTTTCAATCTTTTTGAAAAAACCAATCTAATTTAAATCGATAGCATCACATTAAACAATTTCAAAATATTCAAGCACGATTTGGCAAGTGCCTAACTAGAAATCGAACCTTGTATAGAAACTCTTACTTTGTTCCATCAGTTTTTTTTTTAATTCAAAATTTGAACATGATTTTTAAAAAAATTTGAAATTCTTTCCTTGATGGTAATTTATTAGGAAAAACGAAGGGAGGGCACTCAAATCGCATTTTTGGTATCCGTTTCTGACTTTTGCTGAACAGTTTAAATAAAAATAAGTAACCTATTTAAAAGATCGGTAAGTTTTTTTTCATCAACTGTGCTAATTTACCCATCTAAAAAGTCATCTGTTACGTTTTTCTAACAAAGCTCGAATACTAATTTCTTCGAATCTGCTTTCATTAATCGTAAAAAAATTCAGCATCTACGATACTCGAAATTAGGCAAATTTTCTAAAATCAGATCCCATCGTCGAATTCTCAGATTCAATCTAAATACATATTAAAAATCACCACAGGTGAAAGTCCCCGCAAAAGCCTTAAGCATTCGTCCATCTAATCACCTCGAACCGAATTTTTAACACCTCCAGACCAGTAATTTTGACACGAAAATTAATCTCGTCGGCAAAAAAAAAAGTCGTCAGCACGATCGCAGATTTATTCGTTACGTTACGTAAACTGCACGAGCTCGTAGTTATATAGATACCCTAATGATCCACGCAGATCTCGCACGTTTCTCAAAAATGAAAAAAAACAGCACCATCTTAACACGTGAAATTATGTATTTAGAGTACGTAAAATGGAAAAAAACGATCCATTAAGGTACACGGAGGCAGCGTACGAGCGCGCACGAATACCGCAGGCGAAAAAATTAACCACTGCCCATGAGCTAATTATAAGAGGGTATTGTTTTGAGGCATTCCGCTCTAATTTATTCTCTCCGCATCCGTGAAATTACCTATAACCGAGAGAAAAAGTTTTTAAAAGTCATAATTATCGGCTATGATAATTTTTGGGCAACTCCTTGTCTAGACCCCCGAAATACAAGTGCGGAGAAAAAACGTTCCCAAAAAACCGGCCATAAGATAGCGCCATTTGTTCAGCGATGGGTTACAAAACAATGAAGACTACCGCAAACTGTCTTTCGATACGGATGGTCTTCTCATAACACCCATACCGACTTGGTCGGGCCCCCGCACCCATAAATAACCTATTAACTATGATGACTGTTATCATATAATGTATAATGATTATTGTAGTATACGTCGGAAAGAAATACCCTGTTGCTATATTCTCACTCTATGATGTGTGCTTATAAGACTAACTAAGGCTACCGAGCGATGACGATACTCTTGCGTGTTCGAGATGGTGTTTTTTCTACCACATTTAGATGAATTTGTAGGTAAAGGTACATGGGTGTATGATATAAGTATGAAATGTAAGTAACAGGTGTAACAACTGTCGTGCTGTAGACTCCTAATATGATTTTCAGAATCATATGTTGTTGGTTGTGGCAAGCTGGCTGGAATTGGATGGTACCTTGGTGGAAACATTGCTGACCGGAGGATTTCTGACCATTGGCCAGATATTAAAGCTGTATAATTCCATCTCGTAATTATTAATTTAATGAGATGATGTGAAAAAAGTCGAGAAGCATCCAAAAACGTAAATCCTTCCTCGTTTCAAAAAAAAAAAGAAAGAAAGAAAGAAAAACAGTAAATAGGGATTGCTCTTTATAATTCCTATAAGAGCACATAATTTTACCTACATGACCATATGAGTTCCGAAAATGAGACTTTTTCCAAAAAAAATTTAGTTTCGAACTTTTTTCACTTTCCCTCTCCTCCCTTCTTCTTCTCTCCTTAAATCTTGACACCCAATCAAACGATAAAAAGTACATATTCAAGATTTCTCGCTTCATGGTGAATAGGTATGTGATTTTGATTTTTGACATGAAGAATAAAAAATAATTTTGAAAAATCAAATAATTATCAAAATTTTATTTTCAAGTACAGAAGTTGAACATCTGTGAAATTATAATAGTTTTTATGCTGCAGTGTTCAGCAAGTGAGATATTTGAATCAATCTACTTAGGTACACTTCTAACGTTTGATCTTCTTCATCAAACTCAATTTCATTTCAACAGCAGCACTAGTTCATTTAAACAACTCGATAACCTGAAAAATTTAACTCCAAAACTACCAAATAGAGCTATTGAAAATCATTTTATTCATGATCTGACTACTTTAACCACTTACAAGGTTACAAGGGAGGTATTAAAGTAAAATTTTCAGCCCAAACAAAAACAAATTGAAAGTAAATCATAAAAAAACCTAAAATCCATAATTTCAGGTAGGTACTGAAGTTCATTTCTCGAATTTTGGAAAATTTTTGAAATTTGAAAAATACTTCAACACCCTGCATCTCAAAACGTTTCGGAGCCTCCGGAAAATTTTATGATTTTTCAGTTACTCATAGTGGACCGAATGGACAAAATACCTGTTCATCATTTTTATTCTCATAGGAAGATCCCAAGAACAGGAAAAAGTTCATATATGTACCACACTATCTTTACGTACTGAATTCGAAATTTTCAAAAATTTCTCTCAACCCTCAAAGAGGGCGATACTGGCACCCAATTTTGAAAAAATTGAAAAAATCGACATGGGTGTGAGATTTAAAGGTTTTTCGGTCGAGGATTTCGAATTTGGGGTTACTTTTTCTTTCAATCTTCAAGGAAGACAGTACCATGAAAAAAATTGAAAAATGGGTATGAAATTCTGGAGTTTTGAAGTCGAAAATTTCGAATTGGAGGATATTTTGTCTCCCAATCCTTGGGGGGAAGAGCTAACATCCAATTTTAAAAATATTGGAAAAAATTGATGTTTAGTGGGCATTTTTCAACAAAAGCTCATAAAAATACCGAGTCCGCATGAACTTCAGCACCCATAATCGCGGATACCCAATGTTGATGGTAATCCATTTTTTGGTCGATTAAAACATACAATTTTCCGAAACTCGCAACATCGAGTTGAAATCCATAATTTGCGGTTGATGGGTTTTCAAGAAAAATGCTATTTTTCTGCTAAAAAATAGAATTCGGAAAAATTTCGAATTTCAGAAAATTCTGCTTTGATCGATTAAATAGATCGCCAATGTTCATTATCCGCGAAAATAGTTGCAGAAGTTCACATAGATTATTTTTAGGAATTTTTTTCCAAAACTGGAAAATAGAAAAATTTTCGGAGGCTCCAAAACATTTTGAGACCGCTTTCAATTAATTCGAAAGATCGAAAATGGGGTATTATACCATATTAAATTTTATCGTGTTTTTTTTTAAATTAAAAATTGAAATTTTCATGTTTGCAAAGTGGTGATCGAAGTACCTAATTTTGAAATTATTTCTTCCTCAAAATTGGTCCGTAGCTGGTTTAAGGACACCAAATGTTTCAAACACCCCCACAGGAAGAGATCAAACTGGAATTTTGATAGGCCTGAGCAAAAAAATTGAGAAATGATTTGAAAAATTCGCCACGAAACAATCTTTCAAGATTTGCCTACTGGTCAATGTGTTTCACTCTCTCACCAATCTTCCAGGAATTCTAATTTTTTTTTAAATTTGAAATCTGTGGTTTTTTTGTTGATAGTAAGTATAAGTTGTTCATATCATTACGACCGAAGAGGAAAATTTTTCCTCCGTGGATTTTGATTTTTGTATTCGTGTGTATAACCTGAAATTAAACAAAAAAACTAATTTTATTGATACAAGAAGGTTGATTTCCCCACCATTCGAGCGTAGGAGATGATCCTCGCCATCATTTACCTATACTTTTGTTAGACATTCTCAATTTTTTGTAAAATAATTTCAAATTTCTTAAAAAAGTGATGTTATGATTTTTGATTTGAGAAAATTTGAAAACTCCAAGAAAAAATTGTGTTGGGATGGTGGGGAGGGTTGTTCTATGTCTATCTAGAATAAAAATAAGCCTTTTAGTATATCTCCTCAAAAACCGTGTAGCTACATAAAATATTTTATTCGAATCAAACATGCATTTAAAAAATAATTTGGGTAAGTAAGTAACTTTCTCACCAATCATAATAATTATTCTCCAACAAAAAAAGAGCATTTCGATCTATTTTCAAATTCAAACATCTGAAACTTTGATCTTTTGTTGAAAGAAGTGGCTTAAAAATTAACAAAAAATGAATACAAAATTTTATCAATAGGTTCAGACCCTTCATAGACCATCACGATAAATAACGTAAAAACCACAAGTAGGTATTAGCAAAAGTAAGCAAATTATCTTCTTCACCGGATTCGTATTCAGGATCTAGTTGATGTTGAATTATTGAATTAAAAGGGTTATAGAACGAGCACAATGCAAGCAAAATTTCCTTCCAAAATTACAAACTTCATTTGCTTTGCGTTTTGAGCATGGGCGCCGGCAGAGGGTAGCGGAGGTAGCAGTCGCTACCTCATAAACTTTTCGTTTTTTTTTTTTTTTTTGCATTGGATAGGTTTTCATTACTTTAGTAATTAGATTTCAGTCATTTCAGTCAATCAGTGAGTAGGTAAGTTTACTAGTGTAAAACTAGACACACTGTAAACTTGATATCGAACAAAATATATTTTTTAATTTTCAAATTTTCATAACCAGTAAGACGGATGGACGATTAATAAGGCTGACAATAATATTTATAACCTCGAGGAAATTTTTTTTTCTGTATTTCTTTTAAAAATTTTGGATGCAGTTGCATGACCAAAAACATTTTTGCATGCGCTTCCGAAAAACGATCTGACTAAGCCAGTGGCGTAAATACGGGGGGGGGGGGATTTGGGTACAACCCCCCCGCCCAGACACCCTTCAAAAATGAATTTTTTGGACATCAAAAATCAAATTTTTTCAAAAAACAACATTATTATTAATTTTGGCTAGTTCAAAAGTTCAATATGTAAGCCTGTGGCGTAAATACCTCCTTCAAAACCCTCAAAAATGAATTTTTCGGGAATTAAAAATCAATTTTTTCAAAGCTCTGCCCTCGCTTCGCTCGGGCATAAAATAGTCACTATTTAAATTACAAACGCCGTTCGAAAAGTATGATACCAAGGTTCTGTCAACCCCCCCCCCCCCATTATCCCAGATCTTTATGCCCATTTAGTATATACCTAAGAAAAAAATTTCACCCTTCGACTTCTGTCTCCCCTCCCCCCAGAAGGAATGTCAAGTTACGCTACTGTGACTAACGATGAAATATAATTGGTCAAATCGTCAATATAGTGGGTTTGCAAAAAAATTGCCATTTTTTCCCTTTTATTTGAGTCACAACACTCAAATTAGGGTACTACATACTACTATGATCTATGTAAATTGAACGGGCATTAATGAAAAATTGGATTAGGCACTTGTCGGCACTTTTTCTTGCTACCTCGTAGGAAAATCCTGCCGGCGCCCATGGTTTTGAGAAAGCAATCAACACTTTTTTTTGTGAAGAAAATTAAAGAATACCTCATTCTGATTTGGTATAGATTAAAAATGATGAATTACCTAAAATATTTTCTATCCTCGCAATAATTTTCCGATTCTTTTCGAGGCTCCGTAATCAGCGCAGCTCCCCTCTCCCCCTCCAAAAAATCAATATATGTATTAAACATCAATTAGAAAAATCGCCCAACTGAGCGCAGTTAGGATGGGAGGAGGTGAAATAAAAAGTAAAAAAAATTAAAATCAGAACTTTTGCAAACCCTCATTTTAGGAACCCATATCTTCATCCCTAGGCACCAAATCAAGCCTAAAATTTTAAACCTGCGAGTCTCCGCTCAGAAAATACCACACGTATAGAAAAAATTCGCCATCTCGAAGACTGCTAGTTTTCTCCATCACTTCTGTCTCATCATGAACTTCGCGGGTATCCATCGAGTCGCAATCAAGTCTACATTTAAAAGCCTCCTGTTTCCAGTTCACTCTTTCAAGATCATTAAAGAAAGGATTTTTTCCCACATACTGAAAAAAAAATAACCATTTCATCTTTCATCTGTCTCGGTTTATTTTTTAAAAACTACCCTCGTCTTCGAAAGTCTCGTCGCTAGAAAGTAATGGAGGTCCGGAGAGCGGCGCCGGACAACGGACATACATTGGCGACATTAGCAGGCGTCCAAGCCTTCTAGACAGACTCGAAAGCTGGTAAGGTGGCTCGAGATAATTATCCTTTCGATATCTCGTTTCACATCGCTTGTGTATTCTTTTTTACCAACCAGGATCAG
Organism: Pseudococcus jackbeardsleyi; assembly: GCA_038380155.1. Classification (NCBI taxonomy): domain Eukaryota; kingdom Metazoa; phylum Arthropoda; class Insecta; order Hemiptera; family Pseudococcidae; genus Pseudococcus; species Pseudococcus jackbeardsleyi. Next base: position 25,254,975 of record CM076239.1, on the reverse strand, counting down.
GGTGAACGGCCATTTGGTACAATTTCAAAAAACCCGTGAAGCATTTATGTATAGGCAATAAACCCGATGGCACAACACGAGAGCATTATTGTGGCACACTCTTTTAATAATTTTCTCTATTCTATTCCTAATGCTTGATTGAAAATCGTCGAGTAAAGTCCATCGACCATGTCAATGCCAAACGGTCAAAGTACCCGGGCTGAAATTATACGACGAGCACAAAATACGAAACCGAAGCCGTTTGTTGGTATCTAAATTAATTCGAAAGGAGCTCACCGTAAAGCAGAAAGGTCTTACGTATACGCGCCGTTACGTTTAATCCGTTCGTATCTCGGTATCTTTGTCGTTGAGTATTTTTCCCAACTCCTAAGTACTCGATTAAAATGACATAAAAGCGCCCGGATTCGATTTAGCGGTCGTTTGAAGTTCCGCTTTTTTAACTCCTCTCGCACGAATACGACGAAACGGGCAAGGGGCGAGGTGAAGGGAGAACTTTCAGATGACATATTTTCATCAAAATACGATGAAATGAGATAACTAAGTATACCGCACCGTGTACGTAATTAATTTCGTTTTAAATTTCGATATAGATCTTTTACTGAAGATGATGAAGGGAGGGGGGAATTGAGGATACTTAGAATTGAATTTAGTATGCAGTTCTTCAATTATTTGCAGTGGAATTATACATTGTATAACTTGTATCTGATTTATTTTTGCAGTCGTAGAAAAACTTTTATGAGAGGGGAGGAATATCATTAATATTATTACAATATCATTTGAGAATATTTTGAATCCGCATCTAAGCAGATCTTTTATTTCATTGTGAATTATTTCGTATTGGGTAAATACCTATATGAGTCATGGACAATTGAGGAGTCCAATTTCAAAGTGGCTTATCAGAATCAGTAGAACGGTAATTTCGAGATAATTGAGAAAAAATTATTCTCTGTTTAGAAACATTTTTTCAATGAAAACGGAAATGAAAATCAGTTGATCGTATAATTCATTCTTCATACATTAGGTAGGTAAGTGGGTAAGTATCAATGATGCAAAACTAAAATGATATTACTTACCCAGTTCCAGTTCCAGCTCTACCTAGTTCCAAAATTCCTTTTTTTTTTTTCAAAACTTTAGGGATAAAAAAACCAAAATTTTCTGCAAAAATTAAACTGCGTTGTTTTTTTCCAAAGCATTAATTTTTTCAAGTTCAACATGAAAGATTTCTGGAAAAAAATGGGAAGTAGGTAAGTCTCTTTTAGAAATTTTCAATTTTGTGACTCCTGATTTCTTCAGTTCTGAATTTTTCAAAAAAATATTTAAAACTGAGATCATATACAGGAGGAATTTTTCTTTTTTCACTTTTGTAAGTAAGTTTTAAATGTTCGTTTGAGGTTGTTCTTATTTTAGTAAAAACATTTCAATCGAATATTAGGGTCAATTAAATCAACACCTAAATTTTCAACCGTTTCAAGTAAGATTTTCAAAATTTTGAATTTTTTTCTGTTCTTTACTCTATTTGGAAATTTGTAGACAAAACCTTGACTTTTTAGAAAAAAATTCAGTGTGTAATGTACGAGAAGAACGAAAATAAAGTGATTTCAATTGAGTGAAAAAATTGAAAATAAACAATAGAAATTATGCAATTTGCAAAAAAATGCTCGAACTGGTTTAAACTGAAATTCATTTTAATTCCAGTTTCAGTTTTTCATCACTGGTAGGTAAGTAGGTAGGTATTCTTCATAATTGATTTATAGGAAAGTTTCGTCACCAGAGTTACAGAAGGTGAGGAAGTAAAAAAAAACTAAACGTGATTTCAAAGGCTACTTTGGAAAGAAATTTCATCAATTTTTCGTCCCAACGTGGAAAATGAAGAAAATTGCGATTGTAGGTAACAGAATTGGTGCCAAGATGGTGCCATAGAATTATCACTGATAGGTCTGATTACCAACACGGATCCCTGAAGACCATTTTAATGCAATTTCATCGATGTTAAGCCATTTTAGAATAAACATTGATCATAAAGGAGAGCTCAATATATTTTCATTTCGCAAAAAATGTTAGTTGACTGTTTGATTTTCAGAGGTGAGGAAGGTGTTTGAAAAATATTTCTAATGTTTCTTAATGATTTCTCTGAGATGAGCACAGTGAAGAAATAAAACCTTTTTCGTTATAGTGTGAAATCGCAAATCGCTCGAGTGCTCAAACTCGCCTTTTACTCACACTAAAAGGAAAAATATCGTATGCAACTCGGGAGAAAAATGATTTTCGACGAATTTTGAGGTTTATTGCCCGAGCGAAACGACCAAAGTTTAAAACCAGACAATGGCTTCCACACTCGCCTTAGGTTTCGGTAATTTTTTTTTCCTCTTTCGCATCAATTTTCGTTAGTAAAATACTTCATACGGCAAATCAATTACCTAATACGCAAATGAAAAATCAAACACCACGTGCTCTAAGTCTAAAATAACCAACAATCCCATTCCGTATTCCTCCACTTTTATATTCATCTCTTCAACAATCTCGAATCCCTACAACGATTAAATCTGCACCCAATCGTACACTCGACCTTGAAATAATTCAAATTCAACCAACAAGGGATATTTTTCAGCAGACATGCCGCAACCAACGAATACAAGTTTTCGAGGTCTTTGCCAATCTCGGTAGCAAAAGCAAACATTTTAATTATTTGTTCCCTCGTCTGCCTGTTTGGCTGTTTGCGTTTCTGTATGTACATAAATCTATTCAACGCCAACCCTCCTTGTTTGACTAAAAACCCATCAAAATAGACGACCTGTGTACTTGTACAGTAAGCATATCCGACCACCTATAAAAATCTCACATCTTTCAAGACACCATTCATCTCGCACATGTATGTAATATACGTATATCGTCCATATTAATAGGAGGAGTCGAGATATCCTATACGTAGGTATGATATAATTACGTCACAGAGGTTTATTTCTTTTATGGCATCGCGTCAATTAAGTAAATCTTTTTACCGAGTACCACGTACAAAGATACAGATAGGGACAGGTCTCGTATACGGACGAGTTTAACGAGACGGACAGAGAAGGAAAAAATAAATTAATCATTTTCCAACATCTAATAGCCAGTAGGTTCACCTGGCGGAACCGAGTTGAGCAGTGAGCTTAGAAATGATTTTATTCCTCAGAATAGTACGTGGAATATTTACCAGACTTGAGAATAAAAAATAATCCGAACGAATGAATCTTTCCTATTGGGCTTATGCGAGTTGTCGATTACCACACAACTCGATTTTTTTCAAGGTTCATTTTTCAAGATTATTGTTTTAGTTCAATAAATTTTCTTATTCAGAATTTTTCAGCATCATTCGGAATTATATTCTTATTTAATGTAAGAATTGAGTGTAGGTAAATTCATTTTAAAAATTCAAGAATAAGGAAGACACATGAAAAAAAAATGAAAATTCACTGAGCCCGAGCGAAGCGAGGGCAAAATTTTTTAAAGAAAAAGGCATTCAAAAGTTTAAATATTTTCAGACACCATTATCTTTCATCTTACACAGTGTTGTCACTGACGACATTTCAAATATTAGTAATTTATTTTGGTAGATGAGATCTCAAAATTGTTACATAACAGAACTTCTCACCGAAAAAGCCCTAAAACAGGACCTTCACAGGACCAACAGGACCTTTCAGCTCAAAACAGGACCAACAGAACCTGTTAGACGCGCTGTCTATGAATATTTTCCAACTAGAAATTCTATCAACCTATAAAAAAATTCCTCTGAATGAATTTTTTCCTAAATTTTTTTTCAGCTCCGAAATTACTTCCATAATTTTTTTCTCAGCTCCAAGATTTTTTAAAAAGTTTTTTCTACAACTGAAATTTTGTCAGCTCTAAAACGTCTACATACCTATGTTGAAAATTTTCCTCAATTTCCAACTCTAAAATCCCGTTCTGTGACCTTGATATTTTTCGAAAAATTTCAATTTTCTAAATTTAATTTTTTCATTTTGAATTTCTCAAAAATTTCTTTAAATTTCCATTTTTTCAAAAATTTTTGATATTTTGAGAAAAAAATTCAGAGCTGAAAAACAAAATACTGAAATTGAAAATAAATGAGAAAAAATTTCAGAGTCAAGAATTTTTTTTTTGAAGAATCGATGTAGAAAATTTGAAAACCATAGAATAAACAATTATCCAGAAGTGAAAATAATTATTTGAGATAAAAATTCACGCCAGAGTGTAGGAAAATGTTTCAGGGAAAAAAATTTCAGCGTAGAAAAAAATCGAGAAGGATTTTCGAAGAAAAAATTTCAGACTTCAGAGTCGAAGACAATTTTCAAGAGCTGAAAAATATTCTCGAGAAAAAAATACCAGATTGGAATAAAATAAACCAGAGAAAAAATTTTAGTAAAAATTTTAGTAAAAATTTTAGAGTTGAAATATTTTGAAAAAATGTTTAAAAGTTGAAAAAAATTCTAGGAAAAGAGAAAAAAATTACTCAATGTTGAAATTTTTAAAAAAATGGTAGATTTGAAAATATCGAGTGCATGGTATCGAATTGAAGATTTGGATGAGTCAAATAGAGAAGTTTCAAATTTTCTGGTTTAGTCGTGAGTAATGGAATTCGTGGTATATTTATTTATCAACAAAAGAGCATAGTTTCAACGTGATGGTCAAGTGACAATAGAATGGTAATGGTACCTGATAATGGTTTGTTTTGAAAACTTACCTGTTACTTTTATTTACCCCTTTTTCTGAATATGGTACGGTAGATAGGTATTTATAGCAGGATCTCAGGTAAAGTGTTGAACGATCATTTTATTTGATCCCAATACTTGGGCTCTCGTGAGGTACCTAGATCTACACCTAGTTGAAGCCCATTTGTATACCATTTGACTGCTATACCAACGTACATCGTTTTACGAACAGTATAAAACCTCATATAAATACCTGAACAGTAGTCATACCCATCAATCGTTATTTTTACCCATTTCTACCCATTCCGATCCCAATTACATACTTAGGTAAACCAGAGCAAAAAAAAAAATTCGTCATCTCATTCAAGGTAAAAACGCAATGACGAAAGTATTTCGAATGTATGCGTACACGCGCGTGCGTTTTTTATCGCGCGTGCGCACGCATATAAACCTCTTCGAACCAGATAACCGATACGTACTTGAACGCGGTGCAACCTCATGTGTGGATTTTTTGGGGCCTCGTCGTCTCCGATGCGGTATACGATAGATTCGATATCGATGTATCTATCTACGCTACGTATAAATATGAGTAAGTATTGCAAAGGGTATCAATCGATTGGATACGCATGGTTTCATAACTTGTTTTCTCGCCATAGCAGTCAATACGTTGTTGTGGCCCGGCCGTACCGCACCGTACCGCGCGGCACCATATCGTGTCGTGTACATACATATGTCGTGTTGTAGTCGTAGACACGTCGATATATACATAAATAACTCTCTACATACTTTATCCGGACTCCGTGTCCACCAATCTGTAGGTAATCATAGAGACTCGCAGCATCTTTCATAGCGATGATAAGATTCTACGTAGGTCTAAGTACACGTCGAGTATTCGCGATAGTTAAACGTTTATGGGTATACAGGGTGTCCGAAAAGTAGTGGAAAATAGCTCCAGAGATGATAAATTGCGAGCAACATGGTGTTATCTGGAGTGAGTCGACGAGATAACTCAAAAGAGTGAAGGTTCGTAAGATGCTCTACTCTCTCAATTTGAATCAGTCAAAATCGACTGATTAAAATCGACAAAATAACCGGTTTCACAAAAAAATTCATTCCTTTCAATTTATTTGTTGTAAAATGAATAATCCTGAATAATCTAAATAAATTGTGATTAATTATATCGTAATTTTCTCTCATGGCAAGGAAAAATTGGATTTCCGACTACAAAATTACCGAAGGACCTGTTTCAAAAAACTGACAACAAAAATATTTCAGAATTCATATTTACAGACAAAATTCTTTTATACCTACTTATAAAAGATTTTCTGATTCCATCAGACACAAGACTTCGAAATCACAAATTGAACACTTGAAGAATATTAGGTACAAAAACGAGAAAAATTGGTGGTAAGATGATGTAAGATTTTCGAATATTCAATTACTCAAAAATGTTAAAATATGATTAAATTTTGATTTCTGGAGAGGAACTATACGGACCGGAGAGGTTATTCAAAAAGATTCGCAATTTTGAATAAATTTTTTCCTCCAATTCAAAAACACGAAAGATTTGAATGAATATTAATAAATTTGAGATGTAGGTACCTAATAAGACTGAAGGGTGGGGGCATGGGCAACGGTAAGAACTTCCAAATTTTGAAAAAGTCACCAATTTGTTGATTTTTTGAATGATTTCAATGTAGACTTGAAATTTATATAGATTAGACCGAATAAAATCATGTACGAGGGCAATCAGTAGAAAAGAGATAACATGGAGCCTCAAAATTTCGGAAATTTGCCAATGGGTTAATTCTTCCAAATTTGTTTTCTGACACCCAAAATTTATTCAATCTTATTTATGGTTTTATACAACACTTCAATTACGAAAAAAATAGACATGAATCGATCATTTTTTCAAAATTTGGAAGCTTTCATCTCTCTCCTCATATTCTTATATCGCTTGTCCATCATGATTTTGATTCAAAAGATAGGTCTAAAAATACCACGCGAGTTCCTAAAAATCAAAATTGTTTCTCAATTTTTTTTGTCTTTGTTTCAAAGTAAATGTACCCTGCTTCCAAAGTCCTAATTGAAATAGAGCTTCAAATTTTGGAAATATCTATTTTTTGGGAAGAAATGACCATTCCGAGAAGGAGACAAAATTATTCAAAATTTTCATTCGAGATACACCGCACCATTATTATAGAAACTCTCAGAAAAAAGAACATTTTAATCGAATTCGAATCTTTCATCAAAAGTTATGAGATGAAAAATTTTTTTTCTCTCAATCTCCAGGGTATTCGGTTCATTTTCCACAAAAAATCAACTAAGCGAATTTCATGAAAAATGGAAAACAAGTATTATGGTACTACACAAATATCAAAATCTTCAGGTGCACAAGAACTTCACTAATAGCATTTAGGTATTACGACCATAGATTAAGAATACTACGTTCGGATGCATTCGGAACGTTCCAAAAAGAACAATAGGATGGTCTATCTTATATACGTAGTATTCTTAATCTATGATTACGACCATGAAACAATATTTCCTAACGAAATCACATCAAGGTAAATTTTTTCATTTCAAAATGACTTGAGGAATTTCTATGATCCGGTCATTTGTAATTTTGTTCAGTTCCTCCAATTTTGAAGGCGGTCAAAAATCATAGACCAAACCTCAAAACTTGATAGTAGGTATTTACCTATTTAAAATTACTTTAATGTTGAATAAAAGTTCGATAAAAATTTCATAATCTTCATCAGGCCTGTGCAGAGAGAGTTCTCTAGAGCCAAATTTTTTTGGGAGTCCGTAGAGGCTCACGAGATGCTTTCTTTGCCTCGGGCCACTTTCGAAAAAAAATTTTCTCAACATTAGGATACGCCGAAAAATAAAAATTTTTTATTTTTGAGCCTCAATATCAAGTAAAAGACAAGGGGTCGGTCATGCGACTGGAAAATTATTCTTGAAAAATTAAAAATCGATCAACAATTTATGTTTCAATTGCACAAGAGTCTTCAATTCTTTAAAAATAGTCAAAAATCCAATATTTTCAAAAAATTTAGAAATCAATTCTAAAGATTATTTCAGCGACTGTATATGTAAATCAAAAAACATAATTTTTCGAGGAACATTGTACCTACAACATTAGGTATTCAATTTTTCCGCAAATAAAGTGAGCTGTAAAAAGAAAAATTAAAAAAGCTAGAAAATTTGTTCTTCAGATTCTCCCTTCCCTAGCCCAGATTTTCTCTGTGCTGTCCCATTCCGTGCAAATTTTTTTCCCTCATCGTATTTTAATTATGCTTCAATGTGAAGTTCATCCTTTTTTTTTTAGTATTATTATTGAATTTGAATTACTGTTTTTTTTTTTTTTATTAAGTCGTACGTGAAAACCTTTAGATGAGTAAATCACGTAAATGTTTTTTCTCACGATTAAGTAAGGTTACCTAATTATCATGTTATGTTACAATGTATCATGTTAACTTTTACTACCGCTAGAATGATTATTGTGGGTGAAGGGTGATCACCAGGCGGAAATTTGTTACTTATTTTTGAGGTATCATATCCCTATTTCTATAATTAGTGAAAATATATTTTGATCGATTTCTTTTCTAAACAAACTGTTGCTTCCATAATTTAAAAAATTTTCTAATTAATTTAAATGAATATCCTTTCAAGTTTTCGAGTTCAATACAATAAAATAATGTATTTACCCATATGTGAGCCTGGATATAAAAACCACCCTTAGATGTAAAAAAAATGAGTTCTAAATCGAGGTTCCATTTGAATCTAATTTTTTCTTAAAGACCCAAAATCATTGTCAACTCAAAAATCAATTTTTTTACCCAAGGGTGGTTTCTATGTCCGGGCTTATATAATGGTAAAAAAATCATAAGATTGATAAAATTGAAAATTATTCAAAAAATTATACTTACAATTTCGATAGAACATACCTAACTAATAAACTTAAATCTCTTGAACCATAAAAATGAAAATTTTTTCAACGAAATTAGCAAAAAAATTTCATGATTTTCAAAAAATCAAAGTATTTTAATTTCGATGCTCTCAGCGAGTACTGAACTGCTGGCTGATGAAATTCAGGACACCCTGTAAACATCCAGCACCTTTGTCGATTAGTATTCGTCACACACTGTTGGACTTACAACAAGCACAGTTACAATACCTACAGATTTGGTACATCGCCTCGTTACATTCTCATGGAAAATCCTACCCTTACTTTGCCATAAACCAAAGCCAACGATTTCGCATACGTTGAAGTCGACCCTCCCTATATTTCGATGCAACATACGTAATTACCATCATCGCTGGTTTTATCTTATAGTATATAGCCATTTAAAGGGATCCTTCGTGTTTTATTGTCGAGCATATGCAAATGAACTAGTTGCATCTCTCATCATCATACCATCTCATGCCAACAAGTTTTTCACACCCTTTTTTTTTCTCCATTTTCATCGTCAACATATCTACGTATTGGTATGAGAAGAAAAAAAACGTATAGATAAATTTCACAGCACCTATAAAACTATACCTAGATGGTCGTACCTATACCTCTGTGTAAAAGAAAGTGTATCATATATTATATGGTAACAGTATCCCTATCCGTTGAGGCGGATTAAAGCTACTTCGCCGAGTAATTACCGTATAGATTTTATAACGTTCGGAGTTCGGACGCTGGGCTCGGACACAAGATAATCATTTTTCCAAACTATGGCGAATCTAATACGATACCAGATCGATAACACCGACGATGCTTGGATTACAAAAACCTATACCATAGTAATCTATAAATACAGTTCGAATCTTCGCTTCGTGTATTTTTTTTTCCTCCAGATATAGGTGTATTTTAGGTATCCAGCGAGGTAATGGTGAAGGTGAAGATGTGTAATGTGGTACCAACTACATAAGAGAGTATGGCTGCGAGAGCCGTAATATTTATATCAACTCAGCCGTATCAAAAATTATTTCAAATTAGTGGCGTTGTTGTTGTTTTTTTTTACGTGTGTGTTCAATTGCTTACTTATTTACGAGATAGGTTGTCTGGGTGGAAATACCAATGTAACGTGATTTCAAGGAGATTATAAATTTTGGAAGAGAGAGCAGAATGTGGTTTATTTTTATACTTTAACGAGGGAATTTCATTAAATCATTGGATCCAAGTATCACCTTATTGCCAAATGTTTGGTTCCCAGGTGTAAGTTCAAGCTTTCGGTAAAAATTCAAATTTGGAAACTTGTAGAGACCTAGGTATTACAAATGAAATTGAAAACATTTTTCAGCGAAAAAAATGATTCAATTCAATCAAAAATCCAAGGTTTCAACTTGAATTTTTCAAAATTGACAATGGAAAAGAATTACATATTTTTTTCGGCGTTTAAATCAGGCAATCAGAAAATGAAAATTTTCAAAATTCTCAACTTTTACTCAAGATGCCCAAAGAAGCAACCACTGAACAACTTCCGATGAAATATTCACAGAATAAAATGTTCGTAAAAGTAAATAAAAAATTTGAACTTTCGAGTTCTCAGCTATCGTCATACCTATTACTGATGAGCCTATTACACAATTTATATCTAGACCTACCTAATAAAATTTATTCCCGATATCATTTATAAGTATGAATATTAGTGGCGGAATGTATAGTAAGTTTTTCAAGCAGTAATCGCATTTTGTAGTAGACTAGGCCATAGAATCGAAAAATTCTCAAATTTTTCGATTCTGTATCCTCTGTTAATTTCAATAGTCTCATTCTTATCAATAAAAATATTCAATAATAGCTTCAAATTCAACAATAATTTTTCAAATTTGAGTTGAAGTTGAATTTTTTCAAAAGTTGAAAGAGATTTTGAAATAATTTGATAAAAAAAATTTATCGAGGTGAAGGAAATGGAGGAAAAGTTTTGGATATGGTAGGAGAATAATTTAGCGAATTGGAAAGATTTCAGAATAACAAATTTCAAAATTGGATCAAATTTTGAAAAAAAAAAATCCAAGTTTGATGAAATATTGAGAAAACATTATATTAGAACCACATTCATAAATGATACTCAGGTAGGTATCCAAACATCAAACAAAAATGCACAAACATTAAAACGTGATTACAAGAAAGGATATTTTTTGACATTTTTGATTTTCTGAACAGATTTATTAATTTTTTAAACTATATGCAATAGGTAAACGATTCAGGGAAATTTTTTTGGTAATTTTTTTTTACTGTAATCGGTGATTACAGCGATTACGTTGATTAACCCCCATCATGAGTATGTAAGAATAATATAAGTTTGATTTGTAAAATTAAAATCGAATTCACGCATCGATCTATAACTGTGTAAGACATTGAGTAGACACCTATCTCTTTAAAAATATAGTTTACATTAATTTTTTCCCCCATTTTTTGAAAAACTCTCACAAAAATGTTCATAAATTTTGAAGCATTTCAAAATAGTACAACAGATACCGTTAATTCAACCCTGAAAGAAATTAATAAAATCGTGATTTTAACTTTTTTTTCGATCAGTATTTTTTTTTAGTAAAAATGTATTAGTGACCCTGCCGTAAAGAAAGGAGGGACCTTAAGTAAAAAAATTGATTTTTTTATTTTTGTATTTGGTCCAGATTTGGTGTCATTTGATCAAAAACGTGAAAAATAAGAAATCGATTTTTTTTCACACTAGGTCCCTGCTTTACGGCAAGGTCACCTTTATTTACCAACGATATTTTCCCTCAAAACGCATTCCAAAATCAAACACATCTAGGTACGTATGAAAATTTTCAAGTTTTTCAAACGTTCAAAAAAAATTGTGGAAAATGAAAAAACGATTAAAAATTGCACATGATTTTTTTTAGGACAGAAAAATCCAATAAAATTATAAAATTGGAAACGCTAGAGCTGGAATTATTCGTTCAACTTACATGGAAAGTTATCATAATTCAAATAGTAGGTTAATAATTTTTCAATCGGGCTAATGTTAGTGCTGTGTAGTAATAGATAAAACAATTTTAAGATAAGAACCCAACAACATCGACTCCCAATTTAAATACGAAAATTGACCACATCCTTTTCAAAAAAAAGCTCTCTCATTTTGAATTCCTGGAGAGATATTGAAAAAAAGTCAAAATTGCAGCAAAAGGAAGATCAGCGAAATTCCATGTTTTTTTAAAGCGAATTTTCCGATTCACTACGATTTTATTTTTTCACTGATGTATTACTAGGCTGTAATTCTGACTGATCTCCAGCGATTTTTTATAATTTTCACCGATTTAGAAATAAAAGTGTAAAGTTCAAACGAAAAATTAGGTACCTTTACGTATCCAAGTATTGCGTATTCGTCATAAAATCTTATCCGCAATAGATTAAGAAAAATTAAAAATCTTGGGAATATTCAGCTCAAATACAGTGAAGTGATTCAAGATTCTCCAAGAAAAAAAAACGAGATCAACACCAGTTAAAAACATGCCGAAATTAATTTTTGAAGAAGAAAATCATATTGAAGTAAGTAAATTAAATCTATCTATTTATTATTTGCTAAAATGTGATCACCTAACACGAATATCTACAGGCATAAATTCTCCATTAATTTTTCTACAAGATATCAATTCGTTGATTTCAGCCCACAGGCCACGTTAACTAAAAGATCTATTCAAAATAAGTATTCAATTTTTATGGTCGTTCCAGAAAGACCAAAAATGAAATCGATGCTTTAAAAAAATACTTGGCAAAATATTTCTGTCGATATATCGAAACCGGTGAATAAAAATTAATAATAGATAATTTGATCTCAAAACGCATCATTACTTTTATGTTTACACAAAATTTTAATAACAGGTTCAGATATGCAAACCTATGGAAAAAGATCCCACATTCCTATATCTACTCAATTTTCACACAAGAGATTCATATCGAATACTTTCAATTTGAATGAGAATTACCTTACAAAATTCAGAATATATGAATCTAGGTCGAAAAATTCACAGATACGAGGAAAAAAATTGAATAACATTTTCAATTATTTTCAATTTGATAAATTTTTAAAAACAAGACCAACTTACGATGGGTAGAAAGTAGAAACATTCCGTAATTAAAATTAATTAGATATCTATCTGATTTTTATGTCACATTTTTTCCCCTCAATTTTTGTAATTCATTTTATGACATACATTTCAATCAATTTGTTTGTAAACGCGGCGCAAAATCCTCGCAACCGAATGTTACTTGTTCGTTCGTAGATTCTTGTTTCACTCAGAATTCTCCTAACGATATTGAAGAACGTGATTTCGTACTAGATATTCCAAATTCCAAAAGCATGCAGATTTCCAACGTAGGATTCATATTGATCAAATTCCAACATACAAAATAGCATTTCCATTCAACTGCAACTTATAAGCACGCAAAAATTGTCATTTTAAGAAAAATTACTCGTCGAACCCCTGACTTTACTTCCCATCGTAATTCTTCGATTCGCTTTCAAAGGAAACACGTAGGCGTTAGATTCGCGTTTATCACAACTTCTCGTAAAATTATCACGGTATTACAGCACCGAATCGTCGACCAAGCGATTATACTTACAAACGCGCAATTCTTATCACACGTCAATTTTGTAAAATTATTTTATTCAAACGTATCATAAATATGTAAGCCAAGATACAGAAATCACCCTCAAAGGTCAAAAATTGGTTTTTGAGTTGAGATTCCCTCTTAATTCCCCTCCTTTGGAAAGTCTCAAAATCAGTATCGACTGAAAAACCAATTTTGGTTACTTTAGGGTGGTTTTTATATTCAGGCTCACACATAATATAGTTGAAAACATGCCGGCATCACGTCACGTCTCACATCATTACATAAATCGTCGTAATTTAATAAAAATTACTTAATTTTGGTAAGTACCACATATAAAAGGTATACCCAGTACCTGGCTCGATCTTATTACTATCTTTCTACCGAAAAGTATAATATAACCTTATGCGAGGCCTCAAGACAAGAAAATCAAGAAACACAAACACGCTATACGTTGAAACTTACGACTAATATAACCTTAGGGCACTTACCTGAACCGTAATCTTCGTAGAATTCGCGTTAATCTCTTAATTTTGACCACAACTGGGCCAAAATTAACGCTAGGTGTTATTTTTTTATAGCAGATATGATGAAGCTAAACACGTAGTATGAGTATAACTAGATACCTAGGCCTGAGTATGTTTTTTGGGGGGCTAAAATAAGGTCAAATAGGGTACCTACTTTCAGAATAATTCAATAATATTTTTAAAGCTTATAAAATTTTAAATTATTCGGACGTGTAAGGAGTAAGAAGCAGGTCAAAATGTGGGCCAAAATTATGAAAATTAAAATTCTCAAATGAAATTTTACACGGTAAGTTTATTTTATCCAACAATTCCGATATTTTATTTATCACCTAAATATGAAAAAATACCTGACGTCCAATTTAATCACAAAATTTGACCCTTCGACCCATAATTTCACTCGAACTCATTGGTAAATTTAAAAAAAATCAATCAATCATCCATAAAACAAAGGTCCGACTTTCCATTAATTTCACCAGGACCAGGTAATACTCGAGTTATTTTTTCAGCTGCAGAAGTCAAATTGCTCCAAAATCGTTTCAATGATATAGAAATTAAATATTTCAAATCCATGATCCAGTGGCGGCGCGTAAGTTTTTTAAGTAGTAATCGCATTTTATTGTAGACCAGGCCACAGAACCGAAAAATTTTGAAGATTTTTGATTTTACAACCTCTATATTTATTTCAATCGTCTCATTAATAAAAATATTCAATAATGGCTTCAAATTCAACGATCATTATTCGAGTTGGAGATTGATTTTTTTTTTCAAAATTGAAAAAGATTTTGAAAAAATTCGATTAAAAATGTATAAAATGGAAAGTTTTCTTTACGAATTGGAAAAAAAATTTAAAAATGGATCAAATCCTGAAAAATGAAAATCCAAGTTGAATGAAATAATGAGAAAACATTGTGGAAAATGTACGATCATCAAAACATTATTTTTTAACATTTATAAGTTTCTGAACAGAATTGCCCACTTTTTCAATTACATTCATATATGTACCCATATATTAAATGATGCTGGAAAACTTTTCGTGGTGATTTTTTCAGTGTAATCGGCGATTACAGCGATTACATGCATGATCAGTTCCTTATGGTGGTTCTAAGTTCAAAACGAGAAATTGAAACGAAAAATGAGAAAATCGTGATGTATCCTGGATTTAAAAAAAACAAAAAACAAAAAACAAATGGATTTCAGCGTCAGAATTTCAAAAAAAAAGCTTGAATTTTGAGAACCTATGATTTTTAAAAACCACAATTTTCATTTTTCATTTCGGTTTTACCATAATTTATTCTCTCGCTACCAAAATTATGAAAGGCATCTAGTCAATTAGAAAAAAAATCCGGAAAAAATTTCACCCATCTGAAAATTGTTATCACCACATTCCATATACAAAGAAGCAAAATAAATTTCCTTGCCGATACGATAATCCCATTAATCAACTCTTCTACACATCTCAGTAACCCATTTAGGAAAAAAAAACTAAGACGACGACGATTTCACCGACTCAGCTAAAATACTGGCACGAAAGATTTCCAACGTTCACGCCGGCTAGAACCCAAGCCTCGTCACCGTTTAGTCGCGTTATCACAAAGGGAACCCAGCAAGAATAACGACCACTTCATCAATTACAAATTACTCGTGTTGGAATAATCAAGCCACAACTTGGTATAAACGATTAGATCGCGACCGTAATCAATTTTCTTATCGTTTAAAATCGCAACGTTAGGTATAGAGAAGTATCAAAGAATCATATAACACCGCCACATATCGTATCGTAGTTTAGATAGAAATATTAATACTTATATTACGCGAACAAGTTTACAAGTTACCATTTACCCACGTATCAATCAGTTGGACGCGCAATTATACGCAGACGTTAATTTCTAATTAAATTTCTGCGAATATCGAGCTACGGACAAGCTCGTATGCGAGTTATTCCTTAGTCGTGCGAAATTGCGAAAAATAATCCTTTCTGGGTATACAATGACAAACCGTACATCTGTGTGAATGGAAATATTCGCTAACGCCACTTTTTTTTATCTCTAGATATATCGACTCTTGTTTCAAATCGACTGGAGTATAGATATTGAAAAATGGAAAATAGAACACGCATTAAGAGTTATAGAGTTTTACAGTAAAATCGATTAAAGTAAGTATGTAATTTTTTTCATAGAGGTAGGTATGGAAGATGAACATGTCTAATGACAAATTTTGAATCATTTAATTTATCAAAATTTGGAACCTAAATGCAGGACCAGATTGAACGAAAGGAGGGCGGAGGGAGTAGTTTTTCCTTTCGCAATAATCATATTCCTATAGTTAAGGTTCGAGTAGAAAAATAGAATTTTCCTTGGGAAATTTAAAATTGACACGAATAAAAGATAAATTTTGAAAAACCATAAAAAATCAGTTTCAAGGATGATTCGAGATAACCAACAATAAAACATATTTTGAATCGATATGCAGCATCACAGCAATATTTACTCAAAATTTACCTAGGTAAGTAAGATTAATTCATCATCAACCTTAAAATTAGTAAGTAGAAACTTATATCTTGACATAGGCAAGTTAAGTGATAATGTGTTAGTTTTTGGTGAAAAATTTCGTTATCGAGTCGGGAAAAAAAGATGACGACCGACGTAAACACTCAAAAATGGAAAAAATCAGAAAAATTCTATTTTAATCAAAATAAATTCTATGTTTTTATCTGTTCAATAAAAGAGCTGAATTCGTCCTCGCACAAATATTACAAAATTTTACAAAATATGAAAAATGGAATAACTTTTAATATTTTGCCAGATTTTTAAACGAATGATGAGTAGGAGTTTCATCATTCTTGATTGTCTTCCTGAATCATCAGAGAAATTACGATTCAGGGTCTACTCAATTTAACAATTTCACAGAACGACCTAAGAAACCTAAAAAAAATAAATGGCTGGCTTAAAAATCCTCCTTCAACCAATAAAATTTTCAGAGCATGTGCGTTATGAAATTGTAAAAATGATACAGGAAAAAACGATAGAATGAAATATCATGAGTAAGACGAAGTCAAGAAGATGATTTTTGAAAGAAAAAAATTAACGTAAGGAATTAAGCGTGATTTTTCAAAAGCTGAAAAATAGGTACTAATTCAATTTTTTATAAAATTAGGTTTAAAAAAATGGTCAGAGCAGAAGCAATGACAAATTTTTTTAATAAAACTCGTTTTAGCATTAAAAATAAGTGTAAAAAGTTCCTGCAGTATAAATAGGTAGGTAATAATTGAAATTGATTATCACAAATATATTATTGCATCAATTTACGTCCCTTTTTTAATTTGCTACAAAATTGAATAAAAAGTAAATTATTGATAACCTTACTCATGAAAGAACGAAAGAATGGTCCTGAATCTAAGTAGGTACCTAATACGAATACTAAAACAAATGTATGGTACATACAAAAAGCAATAGATTCCAAATGAAAAGAGGCGAACTACACATACGACAAAAGTAAATACATATCTAGGTAAGTGAATCATTCATCTTCATTGTAAAAATCTGTAAAGTGGGTACCTAATTTCTAAGCAATTTTGGAATTGCAAAATTTTTGATGGAAGAAACAGCTCATCGTCATGGGTAGGTTTTCCATACAATTATGCAAAGTTGATCATCAAAGAAAGAAAAAAAAATTCAAAACATTTGAATTTGAAAAAAATTAAAATCACAAGCCGACGACGATTAAAATACCCATTTTTTAAATCACCGAGCATTAAAATTCTCAGCATCAAATGAAACAAAAAAAATTAAATTTTTCGGAAAATTGAAAAACAATTTCTCAATTTTTCAACTGAGGGATGAAATAAATTATAGGATCAACGAATAAAATAATATTAGGAAGATATTTAATTAGGTATCGATGAATCAGCAACAACATCGAAAACTATGCACTTGCGATACAAAAAAATATGCAAAATCGAGAACGAAAGCAAGATTGGCATTTGGTACATAGATTATCAGGAGATCTGAATTCAAAAATTATTCAAGAGTCAGTAAATTGACATGGAGCGAAAAAAATTCATTCCCTATTTTGGTATTACCCATTTTTTATACCTAAATTCAAACTTTAAATATTTAAATTTGGAATATTAGAAAATTAGGTAAATTTTCAGATGAAAGAACTATTCTAAGTATCTAGATGCATGAAAGCTCGAGTCGAAAAAAAAAAATCAATTTCAGATAGAAAATTGTGGTCCAAGTAAATTACTAACTATTCCTTCTCAGAAAATTGTTGTCCAAGTAAATTACTATAACTATTCCTTCTCAGAAAATTGTTGTCCAAGTAATTTACATAACTATTCCTTCTCAAAGTTCAATTTTCAGACTAAAATTCGAGCCGAAAAATTTCCTTTCTTTATAGTTAAAGAAAAACTAGAGTTGACTAATTTAAAAATCAAAAAATCAAAAATTTTAAATCAATTTTTTCCTTATAGTGGGAGCAAAGTGCTATTTGGATCCCTCTCGCGGAACGCTCGAGTGTTCGAATTCGCGCTTTTCTCCCGCTATAAGGAAAAATTTCGCTCAAAACGGTATACGATTTTCCCACATTTTTCTTCCGAGTTAAACTGAAGAATTCCTCAAAAAATGACATATAAATTCTAAAACTCTTCTGGCTCAGCCTTGGGTCATTTTTTTCACTAAAATGTAGGCAAGTATTTTTGGCATCAGAGTTCGGAAAACAGTGCCTTATTTTTCCATTTGATTTAGCTCTGTTTATAATAAGAAAATTAAACACCACGAGTCCAAAAAAGTTCATAAATTTTAGCCGAAAAAAATACTTAACATGAATTTTGCTCAATCAGAATTTTTTAAATTTGGAAGTTTCATTTCTCAACAGGGATCAGCGTTGGAGAGATTTTGTAATTTTTCTATTAAAATTATTAGGTAGGTATTATAAATTTTTTCGGCTTAAATTTGCAACTTTTTCAATTGAAGCGTCCGTTCAAAAAAAAATCATACTTAGTCCAGTTTGGAATTCTGACTGCGGAGAGTTAATTTGAAAACAAATTCGTTATCTACCATAAATTTTTCAACGCCAGCAATTCAATTAAGGCATAAAGTAAATGCAGTGGCGTAGCCAGGATTTTGTCAAGGGGGGAGCAAGAACGAGTTATGTCAAATTTTCTGTGGTCGTTGTGAAACATAGCAAGTATTTTTTCGTAATGTACGTATATCCGAGTCTGTGTCATCTTATGATTCGTAGAAATAATTACTATTTCTCAAGAGGTAAGTTTTTTTTTTCACAATAAATTGTTTGAAGTAAAAATTTCAAAAAAAAAGTTGAGCTACTGTCATTTTTCAAATATACGGTTCAATGTGAATTTTCCAGTGGAACTGACAATTCCCAATTAAAATCATCTATTTTACAATTTCCAACCGTTGAAGAATTTTAACATTGAGCTTTGTCTTCTCCCCCGTCCGGGTCGATAATATCGATAAATCTGTATAAATCAATCAGATATTGTACCTTACCTATCTACTCAATTTTCATCAATCAGTATAGGTAAGTAAACTTGTTCGCGTAAATATAACTATAATGCATATCAGGTATCTATCTAAATCTACTCAACGATAAAGCTTTTGTGTGCGGTAAAAATAGGAAAAATAAATTCAGTCAAAAAAAGAATGAAATTTATTCTCAAAATTGAGACGAAAATGGAATGAAATTGCAGTATTTATCAACCCATCAGAAATTCGAGTAACGATTAAATTATTTCCTAATTTTCAGCACGAACATCCATATAGTTAGTTGAAAATTTACATCACATTCCATTTTCACTCAATTTCGAGAATTGCGTCAAATTTTTCGGAAGACCATCTATTCCAACGAAATTATCCAAGGATCTCGCGAAAACCAAGGTATAGGTAATGGGTTCGAGGTATAGGGAGGCCAGCCAAAAAATACGTATCTCGACACTTCAAGGTCTGGGAAATGGAACATGGAAAACGAAATCCAACTCGCAAGGGCACATCAAACTGACAGACCTCGCTCGAATTCGACCGCGCAAATAAAAAGTACGTTCGAAAAAAGAATTACGTATATATTAATATGTACACAATGTTTGTTTTCTTGTAAACTTAATGAAGTAAAATTAAAAAAAAAAAAAGAAAAAGAAAGAGAAAAAATAATACGAGAGAGAGAGAAAAAAACGGGGGAAAAAAAATTCATAACAATCAACATTGATTCCAAACAAGGGGATGTGGGTTATACGTTTGATCGGGATTAGGAGGTCCTGGAAGGTATACATTTATCATACTTTTAATATCGCCGGTGGAATTGGCGACGACCGATGGCGGTCCGGAATTGAATATTTTGGTATTATTAGTAGGTGTAGGGGTATGTATACCGGTCGAGCCGGGCGACACGGGCTCGGATTTGACGCTAGAGCCGCTCTGCGGACTATGCGGCGGTCCCGCCAATTGACTATGATAAGGAGATCCTGGATTCACGGATAAATGAGCCACGTCTGAAGAATACATACCAGGATAGGTAACACCGTTAACGTAATTATTGGGATGCATTTGCGGAGGCATATCGTATCTGTATCCGGCGCTGGCGGCCGCCGCCGCCGATAAATGGCTGTTGTACGCGGCCGCTGCGTGATGCTGCTGGTAGCTGCTGGCGGCGTCGTGATGCATGACGTAGCCGTTGGGCAGGTACCCGTTGGACATCTGATGATGGTACATATTCGTATCTCTACCGACTACTTGGCAAGTGGACGCTGACGATGTGTTTATTCTGGGCTCGCCGGCCGGATTCGTTTGCGATAGCAGCGAACCGGTGCCCAACGGGTATTTATCCTTCTTCAGCAACGTTTTCGTTTTTCTTCTCGGTCTGTATTTGTAGTCTGGATGCTCCTTCATGTGTACGGCGCGTAGTCTTTTCGCTTCGTCGATGAAAGGCCTTTTCTCCTGTTCGTTGAGCAATTTCCATTCGGCGCCTAGTCGTTTACTGATCTCGGAATTATGCATCTTGGGATTCTCCTGGGCCATTTTCCGGCGTTGGCCGCGACTCCATACCATAAAAGCATTCATCGGCCTCTTGACCCGATCTGTGTTCTGGTTTTTGCTATTTACATTGTTGTTGTTGGGTGTCGTACCGTGATGGTGATGCGGACCTTGTTGCGATGTCGGCGTCTGCGTCAGCGCCGGATGATGGCTAGTGATGTGGTGCTGAGGCGGACCCAGCTGAGGCGATTGACTAAAATACATGCTGGCTGGGATAATGGCGATGGCTCGTCCGAGGAGAGGCAAATTATCGCGTCGAAATCAACATTCAGCCAACGATCATTCGATACCGGAAAAAATCACCAACCGATCGAACAAATGGCGACTGCTCGTCGCTAAAAATCGAACCAATTAAAAAAATCCGAAATTATAAAATATCAACAAAACCGTCACTAATACATCGGACAATTCGCTCGAAACGAACAACCGATTAAACCAATCGTAAATTAATCGGCAAAAAAAAAACAAAAACAAAACAGCAACACAACGAATATATCGACGAATCGAAAACCAAAAAAAAAAAAATCGTAAACGAATAAAAATAAAACGCGTTATTGGATGTTCGTTACTACATAGCACATTTATAATAGGACAATAATGCACGCGCCAACGATAACCGTCACTACAAAAACAGAACGTCAACTATACTAAAGAAAGCAAGCCAACGTTGGCTGCTGGCACTCACCCCACTCGATACATGTGTTTATTGATTGACGTGCACGCCCCTCTACATACCGGCCGGCCAATAGCAGAGTGGAACGATGATGACGTTGCTGTACCGAGGTGGGGCCTCGGAGGATACCGGTTCGGTTATAGTAACGGTCGGGGCTCCGCTTCTGCTAACCACTACACCCCGCCTGGCCCTAGACCAGGTACCCTGTACTCGGTAGGTGCCGAGCAACGATATAACGTTCGCAAACCCCAACGCTGCGAACATCCTAGATTATTAATTTCTCTCCGAGTATATTCCCGGCGAGATGTACCTTTTTCTCATTTTTTTTTGCAGGGGTTCGTTCTATTTTTTTGGATGGAGTTGGCGTGCTGTATGGTGGATTTTTTTTCGAGTGAAATTTTACCGGTGGATTGGAATGGCTGAGAATGCTAGATGTGAGTGGATTTGGCGAGGAATGGCGAAATGGTGTTTGGAAATGTTGAACGTAAATCGGAGAAAATGTATCGAAAATTTAAAGTTTTCAACGATTTGGGTGAAACGAGGCGAGGACTTTTGTAAACTTTTCTCGCGATTTTGAATGAGCACGTGGAGATGTGAGGTGAGGAAAATGAAGAACGATAATTTTTCCGCAAGATGGGGCAGTTTTGAAAATTGTATTGCCAACCGCAGGATTTTTAAAATTGAAGTTCCAAGTAACTGAAAAAAATAATTTCATTCGACAAAAACATTAAATTTCTATAATTTCAAAATCTCATTGTTGTGGTTGGTTGGTGTGATATTAGGTACAACTTTCAAACTTAGAAAATTTTATTTCATCATCAGTATTATTTCTGTCCTCACATCTCACGTCAAACATCGAGACATAATATTTGTGCTATATAAGTGAGCAAAGCATTTGAAATTTTGAGGTTAGGAAAATTATCACTTTTCTAAATCTGAATCAGTCAAAAAACTGAAAATTGATTGATTAATCAGCGAAAACTGTGTCACTGTTAATCAGTGAGAAATTATTGATTTAATCAGTGAATTTTCATTTTTGAATCATACCTAATGCTCTAATATTTGAAAAAATTGTTTTTTCTTTTTTCAATTTTTCAAGGAATGGATTCAATATTGTGCTCAGGAATGTGGTAGTTGGACTCATTCTCATTTGAAGTGTAGCGGAGCAGGTGCCAGTATGAAAGTGTATATTTGTATCCTTTGCATCGTATAAAACCAGTTTAAGAACTTCGAAAAACCTCTTTTTTTCAAAAAAATAAAATTTTGATATCTAACACTTTTCATATGCTCATTTTCTTAGCCCAATGTGTAGGTACACCCTCTATCAATGTTCTCCCATCATTTGGAACCCATTTCACTATTTAGTTTGGCTGCTATTACGTCATAAGTGGACGCTATCAAAGTTACCCCGTTTTTGGTGTTTTTTACTCGGCACTTTCAAAAAATCGTATCTCCGTTACATCGAATGCTAAAAAAACCGTTCTGAGCTTAAATTGTAGAGGAAGGATGGTACTTTCAGAAAAAAAATATTGCAAAAATCAAACTCATATTTAACATACTTAACAAAAATTTGAAAAAAACGAAAAAAATAGCGATTTTTCTATTAAAGTAGCCCCCGATTGTTGGTACGTGAGGTTGTTTATAAATTACCTACCTAAATAAAAATTTTAATGAGCAAGTAGATGTTTGAGAGCAATACCTAATAGTGATTTATTTATGAAAAAGGGATGGAGGAGCATTGAAAACTAGAACTCCACACTGGCGGGATGGCGGTGCAAAGATCTCTCCAAGCATTTCCGAGTGCATGTTCTGTTTTGTTTTTTATTTTAGGTGTAATTTTTCGAATTCAAGTCGAGTCTGTATCTCCCAATACGTTTCTCGTAAATTCTAGCATCTAGCTCTTGTCCAACAGAGGTTCATGGTTGTGTCCCTGCTTCAATAAATATGCACCTACCTACTACATAAATGAGATTAAGATCGGGGAGGGGGAGTGGTAGCAACCATACCAACCATAAAGAAAACACAAGAGCGCGCCTTTCAAAAGAAAAATTTCCTATTTCTTTTTAAACTGAAGACAACTATGTTTGTTGCTTGATTGTAAACGTTTTTATAATACTTACACGTAACTAGTATCATTTCGTTGTTGTTTTGAGGGTGTAAAACGAATGTTTTGCGACGACTTATTTTACAGGGAGTAAAACATATTTACAGGGAGTAAAACAATTTACAGGGAGTAAAATAAATTTCTCGTTGACAGCAGCGCTACCTATTTGATTTGGATTGTGCCGATTATTTTATCAAAATTCAAAACATATTCATCAGCCGGTGATCTTGTAGCAGCTTGTTGCTTGTTATGAATTGAATTTTGAATTTACTGTTCGAATTTGTATAAGAATATTTGATATTGTGAGTGTTCCGGTTATTTTATTGACGAGTGTGTTTTTTCAATTGTATGTGTACGTCTACCGACACGTCTAATAAACAGATAATAAAAGTATGAAAATAATGTAAATGATTATCATAACGAAGTGATAATTATTGTAAAATACATTTGCACAGTTGCCATACAACAATTGTAAACTGACCCGCTCTCAGTCTTTCAGTCAGAATCATAATTTTACACCCAAAACAACAACGAAATGATACTCGTTACGTGTAAGTATTATAAAAAGTATCATACGCCACAACGGGCTAAAATGCATGTTGTTTCAAAACTCGTGCTATTACAGCACTCGCCTGCGGCTCGCGCTGTAACCACCGCACTCGTTTTGAAACAACGCATTTTAGTCCCTTGTAGCGTATTATACTATTTTACATTTTTCAAATTTCGTTTATTTTCTGGAAGAAAAAAGAGAGAAAGAGAGAGAATTCAGAATTAGATAGGTATCCTACCTTCCTTCAAAATATGAAAATTTAATATTTCACAAATTGATTGGAGAAAGTATCGCGAGCCGATCTAAAACCTCTAAAAAAAATGAAAAATTTTTCAGGAGGAGGGAGGAGGAGGGGGGGGGAAATCGAACTCGCGAATTATTTTTTGAGGGCTCGAAACTTAAAAATTCTGACAATACTCTGAAAAAATACGATTGTCTTCCCAGTTCAGGACATCAGAACAAGACTTCCGGATTTTTTTTTTAATATTGATTCAATTTTATTTTGAATTTTGGGATGGGAAACGGGGAAGGAGTAAGAAGGAGAATGGGAGTACCTAATTCCATATACTTAGGTATGCAACTCAATATGTAGGTAGGTAATCAAGCAAGCATTGAATGAACGCAAATTTTTCAACGAGTCTTGTGCAATCTAAGTTCATGCACTTTAGATACAGAACTCTGATAAATAGGTATACCAAAAACTTACCTTGGACTCGAATATCGACTGAATTATTCAACAGGTTAGGAAAATATGACAAAAATCCAAGATATTGGCATCTTCTTCTCAAGTCACCGAAGTGAAGTAGTGATCAAATTAAACTGCAATATAAAAAAATAAGAAAGAAACGTGTAATAGATACTTATTCATCACCGTGCTGAAAGAGGTTCATTTAGGTAATCATTGATCTAAGTAAATTTTGTAAATTTTAGACGCAAGTAGATAAATGTATCAATTACACGATACACAATCACGGAGAAATAAAAATCACCTGTTATACAATAGCCAGGTACTAATTTAATAAACGGCTCGGTGACCGGCATCTCTATTATTAAAGACCAATAAACGGTGCACCGATTCTTTAAATATTTATATACCTCGAGTTAGGATAACATCAAAGTAGTTATGCTTTTGTAGAGCAAGTTCGCACTTCATTAAAAAACCTAATGAATGCAGGACGCTTCTATTCTGTTTGTTGTATTCCTAATAAAAGAGTGTTCTTTTCAAAAACTAACAATGAACCATTTACAACGGATTATACAATTCGTTTTCTAACTCAATGGAAATACCAACAATTCTTTGATTGCGATTAAATAATTGTTACAACAACAAGTTTGAATTTTCACACATTGCATACGCATAGCACAAGCACACCACATCGACGACGACGACCGCGATTTTTTTTTTTAATACTTATTGTTATATTCGTAATTCTTGTACTTGCCTATACCAATGCATATAGCAAAGGCGCGTGGGTATATATTTCGGCTGCGTGTAAAAAAAAAAAAGAAAATAGAAAAAAATGGGGGTCGCTGTATTGTATAAGTAAACTGTTGTATAGCAAGTGTTTGTTATTATGCATTTGAAAGAAAATTTTCAGTTTTGGTTTCGCTTTCAAATGACTCGAGCGGGGTATTTGTAACAGGTGCGGTTTTTTTTTCTTTATGTTGTCGATGGTTCATTGATGTGTTTATTATTGCCTATTATTTTCTATTGTGAGCCGATTGATAACGGATTTTATTCTTTTTCCAAGGGTTTAATTGTGGTATCTTTGCTGATCTGAGATGAACGTGTTTATAGAAGGAAATGATAATGAAAATTAATACGTGAAATCGTCGATAATGTGAGGATTTATTCGATTTTTTCATCTTACGAGAGTAAGTATGTAGCATGTACAGGGGCGGCAACTTAGAATTTTGTCATGTGTTGCCCATTTTGAAACTAACTTGGGGCCTTTGGGGAGGACTGATAATCAATCAAATTTTACTGATTTCCCAGTTGATCTGCGATTCTGCGACATTTTACTGCCAATCAGTGAAAAAATACCGATTCAATTAGTGAATTTTTTTACCATGGAATCAGTAAAAATCAATTGACTGATTGACATCACGAAATCAGTCAAAATTTACTGATTCAGTAATGAAAATTCATCGATTGAATGAGTAAATTTTTCACCGATTCCTACAGTGACTCAATTTTGTCGATTTAAATCAGTTGATTTTGACTGATTCAAATTTAGAGAGTACTGATGGAAAATTTCACACTTGAAATTAGTGTAAATTTAAAAAAATTTGGAAAAAAATATGAACCCAAGGGTTTAAATACCCAATTCACGGCATTTTCCACAAATTTTCAATTTTTTTCATGTGTTGCTCAAAACGCATATTTTTTTTATGTGTTGCTCGAGCACTAGAGCAACACGCAAGTTGCCAGCATTGAGAATGTAGGTATCGTCTTTTGCAATTATTCTATGTAAGTCATTTTGATTTGTGATTGTACCTTTTTCATACGACTTTCCAAAATCGGAGACAGGGTGAAAGCATCAAAAGTTGTCATCAAGTTTCATTAGAAGTAAGAAAATCACATTTTCGACAGAAACCTGAAAAAATTTCATTTCAATTTCAGTTTCCAATCCGTTTTTCTCTCTTACTATAACGCCCTCAATGTATCGTACACATCAAGACAGTCAACCCTGAAACTCGAATACTTTCAAGGTGACGTCACTACTCATACAGCAGAATGCCGTTTCGACTTTTTTTTTTGTAAATCCAGAATATTTAAGGTTAGGTACGTCATTTTTAAACAATTTGAAATTTTCTGAAAAAGTTTTCCAAATTTCTTCCTCGTAATTTTTCATCTCTCAATTTTTTTCTCAGGATTTTCCTATAACTGAAATCTCTTCCGGTGTTATTTTTCCACGATCAAATTTTTTTCTCATAATTTTCTCACCTGAAATTCTTCCGAAGTATTCTGAGAATTTTTCCTAATGAATTTTTCCGTTGTTGAACTATCAACATCGTTTTTGAAAATAATGATTTCTGGTTTGATTCACGTCATAAAAAATCATTTTTCTCATACTTAATTTTCACATCTGAAATTTTTTTCTCAAGAATTTCTCCACGTCTAAATTTTTTCTTAGAATTTTTTCAATCTGATTTTTTCCTCTTAAAATTTTTATGACGTCAATCAAATAGAAATCATTCTTCTCAAACCAGGTGCTAGTTCAACAATGAAAAAAATCTTCAGGAAAAGTTTTAGCGAAGACTGTGAAGAGCAATTATACGTCAGAAAAATTTCAGGTGAGAGAATTATGAAAGAAGATTGATCGTAGAAGAATGATATCAGAAAAAAAATTACAAGGAAAAAAATTGTAAAACTTCTTCAGAAAATTCCAAACTGTTCAAAAATGACGTATAAATATTCCAGACTTTGAAAAAAAAAAATCGAAACGACATTCAGCGATATCCATGTATCCCAATTTTCACATTCTAGTATTAGATAGGCAATCTATGGCGCCAATTCGGTGCTGATGAGTCAATAGCCAAGACTATGTTCTTGATATGTCATCACACGATACGATATGCATGAAGGATGTGTAATGGATATATCTACCTACGATGACTAAAAATTTTCCACGAATCTACTCCCTCCGTGGAATAATCCTCTCGCGTAATTCGTTTCGTCGTGCTGGAGAGAAAAAAAAATCATTAGGAATTTTTCATTAACGCGCTGACAATGAGAAATGCACATCCGGAGCCGTCATAAAGCTAACGCACCAATTTCAACAACGTAGCTGGCGTTGGCTGGTACAATGTAACTCCTAACTCGGCTCGCGGTACACCCGCGCGCGTGCTGCGAACGGCAGCGTGCACTTTTGTTTACATTCATTAACCTCCAAGTGCCAACAAAACGTTTATCGCGTTCGAGGATCGAGGAAAGTGCCAATTATAAAGTATACAATTCGACATAGTATATGGAAAATAATTAAACGCCGGGAAAAACATATCATTTAAACAACCGGTTGCACATGCATGAACGTTGGGGCAATGGGAATAGAGTGAGGAAAAAATCTGGGCATGGTTGAAGAACTAGTTTATTATGGGTGTACCTACTCGTATTAAAGGTAATATACTCAACTATGGAACTCGTTTTAATATAATTCAAAAGACGATGTATAGATCACGTATAGGTAATTACAGTTTTGGTGCTTCAGCTCGTTGTTAATAAAAACGTCAATTGGGAAATAACAACGGAGGTATCTCATCTGAAAGTAAAAATTGGAGCCCAAACAAACACAAATCGAAAGTACTCGTACATCATAACAAAACCCATATTACCCAAAATTTCAGGCGCTGGAGTGGATTTTTCGAATTTTTGAAATTTTAAAATTACGTAACTCACAGTTTGGCAAAATAATATAAAAATTTGACCTAATCAATGAAAAAAACGCAAATTGGTGTATAGTCCATTTTCAGCTTGCCGCGAATCATATGGAAGCAGCTTCGAGACCTTTCAAGGACATCCTGAAAATTTTAGAATTTTCCAGCTCTGCAGAAAATATCAACTCGACCTCGAGGAGCTGAGATATCGCTGCCCCACATAATTTTGAAAAATGTGAACTTTTCTGTGTACTCGATCAAGTTTTTTTTTTCAGAGAGTGTAATCCCTCCTATGGCCCCTTTGACAGTAATCGTAGGGTTTCCAGCACATGAATGAATTATACACCACAAATTCAATTACTCCAGACAAAATACAGACACATCTCCGGCATCGTAGGAGCATTATTCCAAAATAATTACAAGGTAACCACTTCCCATATCATTATCAAAACAATAATGATTTTGGAGTTGTTTTGAAAAAATATAGATACACGATTTGGACAAGAAATAATACCTGAAGTACGAAGTGCAAAAAAATTGATATGATTTTATGTTCATATTGATAAATTTTTACTAAAAAGTCATTTTATCGAGAAAGGAAGAATCTGAGTTAGCAATATGAGAAAATAAAGAGAAATGAACGAAAAATATTCAAATTATTACAAAAGGGCAATTTGACCTATGCAAATTTTATTACCTATACTAGAATTAGATTTTTATTTTTTCGTTTCAAAATGCAGCTTCTATTATTAATGAAAATGAACTGATCCTCGATCCTTTGCCCATAAATGAGACTTGCTCAGATTTTTCGCCACACAAATGTGTTTACAAAAAGTAATACTAGAAAATAAGTCAACCCACCTCACCAAAACTGTTATGTTTACCTACGTATGTAGTACCGAGCAAGAAAAAATGTTGCGAAATAAAAAAAGGTTTAGGAGAACTTGAATACAATAAGTAGACACATGAGGTTCAAAACATAGAATTAAATCTACTTTTTTCCCTCTATATTCTCGTTTTTGTTTCAGAATTCTATTAGCACTAATTGGCCAAAAATTATCAAATATCATACCGTAATAACTTGAAACATACTCCGTCAGTAGCATAACTTGACATTCCCTCGGGGGAGGGGGGGCAGAAGTCGAAGGATGAAAATTTTTTTCTTAGGTATATACTAAATGGGCATAAAGATCTGGGATAATGGGGGGGGGGGGGGTTGACAGAACCTTCTTTGGTACTGTCGGTTGAAATAAGAGGTCTGGTAAAAAGGTTTAAAAAATTAATTTTACAGAAATGTTTTTTTTTTTGCGAAATATTGGAAATATTATGTCTCTAAATTGTAATCTAAAGTTTCGATTTTCTGTAATCGGTCTTGGTATCATACTTTTCGAACGGCGTTTGTAATTTAAATAGTGATTATTTTATGCCCGAGCAAAGCGAGGGCAGAGCTTTGAAAAAAATTGATTTTTAATACCCGAAAATTTCATTTTTGAGGGTTTTGAGGGAGGTATTTACGCCACAGGCTTACATATTGAACTTTTGAACTAGCCAAAATTAATAATAATCTTGTTTACTTACGCCCGAGCGAAGCGAGGGCGAAGCTTTGAAAAAATTTGATTTTTGATGTCCAAAGAATTCATGTTTGAAGGGTGTCTGCCCCTGTATTTATGCCAATGTACTCCGTGTTTAAGATACCGTCTGATTGCTAAAACGTTTCATCAAAGGTAAGGAAAATTTTAGATTTTTTCTTGATTTCTTTCACGAATTCTTCTACGTGCAGGAGAATGTAACCCATAAAATACCCTGCTCTCTTTGCCTTACTATTTCATAAAATTTTCAAAATAAATTTTTGTGCATACCTAACTTTCAACTTTGAAAAGCCATTCGTAATTTTTCGAATGTCAGTAGATACTTACTCGAATTCTTGTAAATCAATTTCAAGCACATTCTACCTCCTTCGTCAGTTAGGTATTGAAGAGAATTATTCAGCTCATGTTCAATAACTAGATAGAAAAGTAGACATCAAATTATCAAATTACATCCAGCCAGTAGGTATAGACTTCAAAAAGATCCGATAAAAATTTCAAACCTGGCCCTTCCACCTTATACCTAATTATCCACCTTACCTAATTATATTTAAAAACTGAAAAGAATTTGAGCAAATATTTCCAAAATTGGTATGTCTGACCAAAACTACCAATGAATTTCAATTTTCAATTCCACCCGGTCAGGGGCGTAGTCAGGGGGTGGGGTCTGGAGCCCCTCACTGGAGATCAAGATTTTTTGTGAAAAATTAGACATTAAAAAATCCAATTTTAACAAAGCTTCGCCTTCGCTTCGCTGGAGCATCAACAAAATCATTGATTTTTTTTTGGGGGGGAGGGCATTAAATATCCAATTTTTTTGAAGCTTTGCCCTCGCTACGCTTGGGGGTTGAATTAAATCACTTTTGTATAAACTATTCAAGACTGAAATGCGAGAAAAAGGCTCATTTTCACCCCTTCCCCTTCCCCTCCCCCCAGTATGTACTTATATTTCAATTTTTGAAAAATGACCAAGACAGAGAAGGTGGCAGTTAAGGTAGATTTTTCACAGGAATTTTTGGAAACATGAAGAAAAAAATCTAAAAAAGTGGAGTCAAGTTGGCAAATCGACAATTTTTTTTTTCGAAAATCGTTGCGTTTATTTTTCAAATTTTTTAAAACCTAATCCAACAGGAGTTATCCCAACTCGAAATGAAATGAGCCGAAAAAAAATACAAAAATCATAAGTATACCAAAATCATGAAAAAATCTAATATTCAAAATTTAAGGAGCTGAATGTTCATTTTTCAAGTTTTGGCGTATTTTTAAAACGTTGAAATTACATCATTTTCCAGCAAAGTATGAAAATTTTATCTAATCAATGGAGAAAAAAAAACCTGAAATTTGGAGAATACCTTATTTTAAACCTCCCAAACGATTGCCTGGAAGCGATTTCGAGACGTTTTGAAGAGTCCAGAAAATTTTGGAACCTACCAGCACTATTGAGAAAATCCCATATAAATGGCCCATATGAACTTGAGCGTCTATAATTTGAAAACTGGCATTCCAAAATGCAGTAAAATTCCAAAAAATGTTTGGTGTGATCTTTTTTCAGTACATTCAAGTCAATCTCATATTCAGTTTTTGGAATTACCACATTTTGGAATGTCGCAGTCTTCAATTGAAAATTAGTTGATTATCCGAATTAAAGACTTATTTGATCGATTAAAACATATCTAATTTTCCCTTTCGTAATTTTTGAGTTCAAATCCATATGCTTTTTGAAATAGAATTTCCCTAAAAAAAAAAATATTTAAAAATTCTGAAATTTTCTGGAGGTTGGAAACGTCTTGAAACCACTTCTAGTCAATTCGGGAGGTTGAAAATGAAGCACATGCCAAATTTCAGCTTTTTCCTCGTTGATTTAATTTAAATTTTCATGCGCTGCAGGATGATGATGTAAGGTATAGAATTTTGAAATTCCAAAAATTCGCCAAAATCCATGAAAGGAAGTTTAGCTCCAAAAATTTTTAGTATGGATTTTTTTTGAAATGTATTTTCAGTTTATTTTTACTCCAGCCCAAAATCACACTTCGTTTTCCCTCGTAAGAAAAATTCAGCAAGGTTATGAGCCCAGTCAAAGAGAAAAAATTTCTGCAAGCTCTTTTTGAGGATCCGATTAAATCTCTCAACTGCCCGCCCTTTCCTCCATTTAATTTTTGAAAAAAAAGATGAACTATTCACCCTATTGAACAACCTAATTTTTTATTTCAAACTTCAGTTCTCATTTGAAAATCAATTGATTTCAATATTTCATTCAAGTCCAACATAATCGATCACCTGATATTAATTTTCTCATCCTGACCCCTCATGCATGCAAAAATTTCACCACAAAGTCTGAAAACTCCCTGCATCTCATCACTCAAACATTTACCATATTTACCCCTTTCTATCTCAAACCTCAACCCACTCTCGCTAGTCTGGCGTTAAACCGATCTTTTCGCACGTTTCAACGCCACCTCAAACACATTGTGGGAGAATCACAGTCCACCAGTAAATGTAGATCATCGTCGGCCTAATCAAAGCTTCAGACATGATTAAATGGTAGCAGCGAAAAAAAAAAACGAAAAGAACAACACACACACCGCCACCCGTAACAATGTTTTTTTTTAATTTTTTTCTTCACCTATTACCTCGCATGCAAACGTTCGGTGGCATGACTCTAATTGAATTAAATTGCTACGGACACGCGAAAAACGGGTACAAGCCGTCAAATTAACCAAATTACAAGCTCGGAAAGCGCCGTGCCGCGTTTTCGGGCATCTCAACTGCGCTATATCTATAACTCGACACAAACCGAGCCGAAATGCCGCCCTAACACGAAACCTTGTAATAAGAAAAGTCGGCCGCACTTTATACCTCCTCACACGCGATACCGGCCCGTAAGCGCTATCTATTAGGGTCTTAATACGAGACCAAATTGCACTTATAAAAATACGCCTTACGTCACTCGCCGATCACCGGGAGGAAAAAAATCGCCACGCGGCGTCCTCGTATGGTACTTGGAAAAAACCTAAAAATGGGTACAAAAATTCCGCTCGAATCAAAGGGGTTACCGCCTGGATACCTAACCTACAACCGCGAGCTAAATTTGCATTTTCAATCGGGCTGATGTCGTTGGGTAATTCTATATCGAAAGTTTTCACATATTACGTGACTCGAGTTTATAATTCGATCTAAGCTGCTACCCTTCTTCCTCTCGAGTCTTTCTTTACCATACGTTAAAAGGCGTCGCTCCCTTATACGTGATTTTATAGTCTTTATGGATACAATTCCTCATATACCTACTTACGCGACCATGATTTTATGTGTATTTATAGCCTAGGATTATTCTCTTGTCTCGAGCTTGTAGAAGTCGAGATGGTTCTACCGCATACGTAGTATACAATTTAATGAAATCTAATTAGTTTTAAATGCTCGGGCTCTTTCCGCGCATACCCGACCAGCCAGTAAACTGGACGTATGAAAATTACTCGCTCTGCATTGAATTCGCAACGTCACGTATCGTGTACCACGTAGGTAGCTAGATACACATAAGTATATTCTCAATCATGTACATAGATTTGCTATGTACCCTACCTAGCTACGTATACGAAATATACGAAAACTTTTAAACGTTGTAGGTTGTTGGTATTACGTACATACCTAGACCTATATTTACTATACCTATATTTACACAAATGCTTCGTCTATATATTTAATCCTCCTATACAGATTCCCTTCTTTACCAACGTGTATAGCAGCGTAACGTGAATTTAATACGTCTTTATCTCCTTAACCGTATACGTACGTACGAGCTTAATGAGTATTTCATGATCGTGGTATTTTCATATCGTTCGAACGTTTTCAGAGTTCTTTGCGGTTTACTCGACGATGTGCTCGCGTGAATTGATCAAATATGCCAGGTGTAAGGCCATGCATCTATGAAATGTTTCGAAAGTTCGGGGTATTTTTACACTTTCTCGAAAAAGGGAAGGGGTGAATTTTTCTACTCTCTAAACTTGAATCAGTCAAAATTCACTGATTAATAAGACAAAAGTGTGCAACTGAAAAAATCAGTGAAAATTTTACCGATTTAATCGGTAAAAATTGTAATTTACTGATCGCATCAGTAAAAATTTTAATTTACTTATTGAATCAGTAATTAATCACTGATTGAATCAGTAATTATTCACTGATTGAATTAGTAAATTTCAATTTTTACTGATTCATTTCAGTAGTTGAAAAAAGATTACTGATTCAAAAATGAAAATTCACTAATTGAATTAGTAATTTTTCACTGATTGACAGTCAAATTTCACTGATTAATAGTTGCACACTTTTCGCTGATTAATCAGTGAATTTTCAGTTTTTTGACTGATTCAGATTTAGAGAGCACCATTTTTTCTTCAAAGTTTTATAATGAATTGCGATTTTTTTAAATTTATTTTTTCTGAAAATTTTCATAAAATAAGTTACCTACCTACTTCCTACTCTCTAAATCTGAATCAGTCAAAAAACTGAAAATTCACTGATGAAACATCGAAAAGTGTGCAACTATTAATCAGTGAAATTTGACTGTCAATCAGTGAAAAATTACTGATTCAATCGGTGAATTTTCATTTTTGAATCAGTAATCTTTTTTCAGCTACTGAAATGAATCAGTAAAAATCAAAATTTACTAGTTCAATCAGTGAATCAAAATTTTTACTGATTCGATCAGTAAATTACAATTTTTACCGATTCAAAAATAACAATTCACTGATTAAATCGGTAAAATTTTCACTGATTTCTTCAGTTGCACACTTTTGTCTTATTAATCAGTGAATTTTGATTGATTCAAGTTTAGAGAGTACCTTTTTTCGAATTAGGTAAGATTCATCTACTCTCTAAACTTGAATCAATCAAAATTCACTGATTAATAAGACAAAAGTGTGCAACTGAAGAAATCAGTGAAAATTTTACCGATTTAATCAGTGAATTGTTATTTTTGAATCGGTAAAAATTGTAATTTACTGATCGAATCAGTAAAAATTTTAATTTACTGATTGAATCAGTAATTAATCACTGATTGAATCAGTAATTAATCACTGATTGAATCAGTAATTAATCACTGATTGAATTAGTAATTATTCACTGATTGAATTAGTAAATTTTAATTTTTACTGATTCATTTCAGTAGTTGAAAAAAGATTACTGATCCAAAAATGAAAATTCACTAATTGAATCAGTAATTTTTCACTGATTGACAGTCAAATTTCACTGATTAATAGTTGAACACTTTTCGCTGTTTAATCAGTGAATTTTCAGATTTTTGACTGATTCAGATTTAGAGCGTATACCCGAATTCAAGTACACTGAAAGTCGTATTTGAATAAAATGTGCCCATTTCTCAACATTGGAAAATAAATAATACTCCACATTAGGTAAATCCTTGAATATTTGAAGATGTTCCCACTTGACCGAGATTTTGAGGAATCATTCCTCAATTATTTCTTTCAGTGAGTTCTCTTAATCTGCATCAGTCAAAATTGACTGATGAAATCGACAGAATATGTCACTGCAGAAATCAGTGAATTTTCATTTTTGAATTCGTAAAAATAAAATTTCATCGATTCAATCAGTATAGTTAATTACTGATTCAATCGCAAAACTTACTGATTTAACCAGTAAATTAAAATTTTCACTAATTCATTTTCATTTCAGTAGTTGAGCAAAAATTACGGATTCAAAAGTAAAAATCTACTCTCTAAATTTGAATCAGTCAAAATTCACTGATTGTTTTTAGATCGGCTCAACAAACAGCGCCGAAAAGTAGTTTTCACCAGATTTCGACTGATAACGATTCAGATTCAAGCTTTAGAATTCAGATTAATAGATACTACAATGTTGTAATATTATTATACGAGCTTTAGGTGCCCACATTGGTTTAGGACCCATATTTGGATTACCAGCTTAGGTTAAATTAATTGTGGTGAGTTTCCTTTATTTTGTAAGTTAATATAAATTTATTTCGATTTACCTCGTGCTCGTATTTACTCGGTAACTGCTTTTCGACTTCGGTTTTCAATCTTCTCAACAAAAACGGTCTCAGCACCTGCGAACTGCCAATCAGTGACACGATTCCGTCTCTTTCAATCAGTCAATCTTCAGATTTTGAGTGATTCAAGTTTAGAGAGTAAGTATATCGGTACCTATGTTGAGTAGTTATTCTACAACGTTGAGAAATGAATGCTTTTATTGGGGAATTAAGGTTATTCTCTAAAAAATTTATCATAATATCTATTGGAATAATTATCCAGAATCTGGCTCTCTAAACTTGAATCAGTCAAAAGCTGAGATTAACTGATTGAAAGAGACGGAATCCTGTCACTGATTGGAGGTGAAATTCTGGGGCGCAGCCAAGATGCAATCAGAATAGCTGCACATGAGAAAATCAGTAAAAAAAAAATTCACTGAAAAAAAATCAATAAGAAAAATCACTGGAAATCATTGACAATCTTTGAAAAATCAGTGAATTTCGCTGGTTTTTCCTGTGCTGCAATTCGGACTGTTCATTAGTGACTTTTCATTGATTCATAATGGCAGAGTATAATCTATGAATTCATTTATCCAAATTCTGAAATTATGAACAGTTTTCTTAAATTAGTTCGGCAAATTGAAGAAATAAATATATTTTTGCTACTCTCTTATGTCGGATCAGTGAAAAATCACTAATAAATAGTCAGTATTGCAGCACAGAAAATCAGCGAAACTGTTTAATATTCAACGGATTTTTATACCTATTTCATGAAGAATTTAACTCATTTGTCAGCGAATTTCCGAGTTTTACTGATTTTCGAGTAAATTTTATATGATTTTCCAGTGAGTTTTTACTGATTTGACATGGATATGTCTTTAGGGCTGGGGGGTAAAATTTGAAAAGTGTAACGTGACGCTGGAGGTGTAACGTAACGTAACGAAACGTTTTTGGATTAAGACATAATGACATTATGTAAGGTAGGTATAAAAAAACTTAGAAAAAATATATTTCAGATGAGCATTATGATGATATTATGTAATATGTAGTTAGAAAGTTACTAGAAAAGTCAGTCGAATAGTCGGTCGTAATTTTTTTTAATTTGCATAATATTTATTAATTTGAATAAAAATTACGTATAAGTAAGGAAACTTTTACGTTCAGGAGGAAACTATCAGAAATGGTTTTCGGAATCACCCTCAATAGTTACCTTACCACTAGTAATTTTTGATGTGGTTCAACTCCTTCAAAAACAGTTCATCACTACCTACCTCTTCTGGATTGAATTTTACTCTCTCATTTCGAATCAGTGAAAAGTCACTGAAAAAAATAAGTATGAATTGCAGCACAAGGAAAATAAACAAAATTCTTCGATTTCCAACGGACGTTTGCTGATACATCAAAGAATTTTGGTAATTTTTCAAAGCAAGTATTTCATTTTCCTAACTTTTCAACGATTTTTCGCTGATTTTTTTAAAAACATTTTTCACAGGGGTTATAATAAAATCTTTGCTGGTTAAATGTTCTCAATGAAGATTCGGGTTTATGAATTCGGGATGATATATTTCGGGTAAAAATCCGATTTCTTACCTACCTTCGGAGTATTTTTGCAAGTTTCCAAAATCAAAATCTATCACTCCAATACAAAATTAAATAGAAATAATTAGGTTCATATCGTTTTTGAAAAGGAAATATTACGTGAAATTTGAATTTGAACTTCGTAATTTCTGTACAGGTAAGTAAGTAATAATGAATAATGATAATTCAAGAATTTTTAGAAACATTACCTAAGTATGTAGGTACTTCCCAAAGCAGAAAAAAAAAATTGAACGATAATTTTCATCATCACTTTTCGAATATTTATACAAAGAAAAATTTATCGATTTTCAAAACAATGTTGTCATCTCGAATCATTTGCTCATTCTAAATCAATAAAAAAAATTAGGTACTTACTGTTTTGAAAGAATCAAAATTACATGTCAGAAAAAAATTAGGTATCAAAATGGACTAATTTCCAGTAAGGTCATTGATTTTTCAGAAAAATTTCACTGATTTTTGGCAGCGTAGGTATTTCACTTATGCATTTAACCAATTCTTCAGAGATGAATTTCCGGCAATTCTTTCTTTTGTACTTAGGTAGTTAAAGGACATCTTTTTACTGATTTCTCCAAGAGCGTGATTTTAACCTACTGATTTTCATCGCGTTTAATATTATCTGCGTCGTGTAGATTTGACAAATAACGTTCTGACTTTGTTGAAACTGATCTCAATAATTTTTCCAAGGATTTCCAATTTTTGTAAAATTTTTGAGGAAAATACGTACTTACAATACTAAAATTGGGCAAGACAAAATAAAAACGCAAGAGTTGAAAAGCAGAAACACCTTAGGCTTGTTTTTTTCACTTGATCTTGAATCCTATTTTTTTTTGAAAAAAAAACTTGACCCATTATACGATATTAGTTCAATTTATACGAAAAAAAAATTGATTTTCTGTTCCGAGGCATTTGGCTCAGAGGTGCGGCTCTATAAAACGATTTCAAGAGACCATCTTTTTCACATCAAATTTTTCGGATAATTGAGGGAAGAGAAAGTCAAAATTGGTTGGAAAATGGACAAAAACCAAAGCTTCTACGATGAAATCTCAAAAAATGACATTCTTTTCAAGAGAATTTTACAAACTACATTTATAAATAATATACTCAACAGAAAGAAAAACGATTCGAAAAAGAAATACGCTGCGCTCTCATTTTGAATCAGTGAAATGTCACTGGAAAAGTCAAAATTGCCAGCGCAGAAAAAAATCAGCAATATTCTTTGATTTTCAGCGAATGCCCGCTGAATTTTCAAAAGTTTTCATTTATCACTGAATTTTATTGATTTATCAGCGAATTCAAGTTTTACCAAGTTTTCAGTAGGTAAATTTCCATCGATTTTTCAGAACATTTTTCACTGTTCGCGTTCAGTGAAAATTTTTCACCGATGTAGGAATTAATGTGCAGCAATTCTGATTGTTTTCCAGCGGCTTTCGATCATTTTCACTAATTCATGAGTGAGAGATCAAAACTTGGCCATTTTTTCAATCATGAGCTCGATTATTTTTTAGATCAGCTGTTTTTTCATTTGGGAGGAAGTTTTTCTGAGATTCTCATATTTCTACAAAATGGAAGGTTGTTCTACATTTCAAGAACTTTTTTCATGATCTGAGGAGAAAAATAATTCAAAGTACTTTCCTCATCTGGACAGTTGATCCTATTCCGAATAGTATAGAAAAAGGT
Organism: Pseudococcus jackbeardsleyi; assembly: GCA_038380155.1. NCBI lineage: Eukaryota > Metazoa > Arthropoda > Insecta > Hemiptera > Pseudococcidae > Pseudococcus > Pseudococcus jackbeardsleyi. Next base: position 25,215,581 of record CM076239.1, on the reverse strand, counting down.
TACTATATATTTTTATTCAACGCCTTCAGGCGAATCGGGTAAGGTGTTAGAAAACATTCTCTCGATTTTTTCAAACGAACATTTCAGGCATTTTATTTTTGAAAAAAAATTTTAGATACAAAAACTTCTATACCTTCAAATATACCACTACAACCAATGGTTATCCCGATAAAAAAAAATATGATCAGACCATCACCGTAACCACCAGAAGTAGGTAACATTACAGGACAGTGCTATTTCTCTTTCAAGCAACCGAACGATGGCCGCGTTAACCGCGCTTACTCTCTCTTAATCTATTTCTCGACGTACTCTTATACTCCGTTCGTCATCATCGTTCTCCCTCACCTCCTCCCATGCCCTCGTTCGCGGTCCCACACACCGTAATATTCGCAATACCGGCCACGTTCATCTACATAGCCTTGGGAGATAATCGTAGATACCCAGCGCGGAGCACAGAAACGTTCGACGACACCGCGTGAAATTTGGCGAAATGCGACCAACTACATAGGTAAGTACCCAAGCTGATGCACTTCTCGATCCATCAGCTATTTAAACCATTTACATGTCATTAGCTCGAGCTAGAAAATGCTGCCGATAAGATTTACGACTTGACATTTACATTTGCTTCGTCTATACTGCACGCACCCCCTTTTTGACAAAAAAAAAAAAGAAAAAAAAACAATACACTTCGGAGTGTTTTTTCGCCTATTTTTCAAGGCCTTTGTTCAACAATGAAACTATATGATAAATGGTGTAAAGGTACGGTGCCGTTCTATTGTTGGAATGTGTTTTTTCTCTCTTCATGTACGAGCATTCGGATTCGAGTTTTTCTCCATTTACATAGATGCAGGTTTCGATGCAGCGATACGTGATCCGAATACCTTCAAGAGAGAATTTCCGCCAGGCTACTTTCATTTATCAACCGTTTACGCTGACTTCCTGAAAAATTAATCTCGGCCAGCAGGATCGCATGCAGATGCGTATCTGTGAGAGAATTAAGTGACAATCTGTAGTTGATGATGTTTGTCCTGGGATCTAGGGGTATCTGGTGAATGACCTATAAATCTCTTCAAGGTCTCGTAGCAGTATCTCGGCTGTACGGATGTCATTCGTGCGAACGGATGCAAAAAATAACAAACATCGCATTTTCCGATTTCCGCATTTCGCTAATCATGAAAGTTACATTTTTACAATAAGTAAGGTATCAAATTTATTTTCAGGGTTTCAGAGTAAATACAATTGGAACTGGAAGAAAAAATAAGGGTATAACTTTTCCCATTTTCTCCATAAAAAGATGCGTTAGGTAAATGTGATAAGTAGAATTTAATTAAGATCCTTATAAATTTAGGTATCTACCATTCTTCATTTTCTCGTGCCAATGTGCCAGGGCTGCCAACAGTGGTGTTTTTGACCATTGAAAACGATGGTAGTGATTTCAGTACAAAGATTTACCAGAAAAGTACTAGTACTGATTTTGATAATTTTTTAGTAAAACTACAGATTTTTTCTCAGATTGTCACAGGTAAAACTGATTCCCAAAAAAACATGATAGAAATATGTACAATGTACATGTAGTGAACAAGAATTCCTCAGAAACAAAATTGGAGAAATTATCACTTGAGCTGGAGATTACATTAAACCATTTTTGGAGTTTACTTTGACAACAAGCCAAATCCTGATAGGATTTTTTTTTTAATTTTGAATTTAAATTCAAAGAGCCAAATTTTTATTTAAAAAAATAAAAATTAATGGTTGCATCCGCTTAGCTGAAAGAAACGCTTTTGTTTGTAAACAGATAACGCCAACATTTTACGACTTGTGTCTCATTTTGTAATTTGTAAATTTGTTGTATTGTAAATTGGTTGTCTTTTGAATAATAGTCATGGAGTAGGTATCCGATACCGTCGGTTGAAGTAAGCATGCAGTTCACTTTTCCAATTTTTATGTACTCTCTAAACTTGAATCAGTCAAAATTCACTGATTAATCAGACAAAAGTGTGCAACTGAAGAAATCAGTGAAAATTTTACCGATTTATAATCAGTGAATTTTCATTTTTAAATCGGTAAAAATTTCAATTTACTGATCGAATCAGTAAAAATTTTAATTTACTGATTGAATCAGTAATTAATCACTGATTAAATCAGTAATTATTCACTGATTGAATTAGTAAATTTTAATTTTTACTGATTCATTTCAGTAGTTCAAAAAATATAACTGATTCAAAAATGAAAATTCACTAATTGAATCAGTAATTTTTCACTGATTGACAGTCAAATTTCACTGATTGACCAGTTGCACACTTTGATTTAGAGAGTAGTGTTAGACTGCAAATATTCTTACTACTATTCATACGTTGGAGACAGGGTGGCAACCCTGATACGTAGGCGCACCACTAGGGATGGCCATGCTCAAATGCTCAAATGAGCATTTTGAGCATATGCTCAAATGCGCGAGAACGCACTTTCTATATATGCGCGAGCATTTTCTAATAAAAAAAAATCAGGGCGATTTTTAAATTTTTTTTGTCAACCTCGTTTTTTTTCGAATCTGTCGTCCAATTGGATTTTTAAATTTACTTTGAAGATATTTTTATTCCTAAAAACTTGATGATTTTTCAATTTTTTTGTCAACCTTGTTTTTTTTTCAAATCTGTCATTTGTCTACTTAGTTAAGATGTTAAGAATAACGTTGAAGTTCGCTATATGGTAATGTGGTCCGAATTCACTTGTTTTGTGTCGAAATATTCATTTGACTTGCTAACCATGTGTATTATGGAGTAAGGTACAAAATTACAGAAAATGCTCGCGTGCTTGAGCATATGCGCGCATATGCTCAAGAACGCGCACGCAAAACAAAATGCGCGAGCATTTGCCATCCATACGCACCACCGACCGCGCCGATCCATTCGATTAGACTATTCATAAGTTTGTTACATCATTCTTATTCTCCACTCACTACTTGTTGAACCTTATTGAACTGAATACATTACGTCTCCCACGTTACATTCCGTGTTTCTTTTATAGTGTTAGCTTTATATTTTCGCGTATTGATTTCCGCTTCCGTTCATCGATCTCAAGATATTCAAGTGTATTTCTCAGGCATCCTAACATGGTAAGCAGAGCGTGAGAATACGATTTTCCGGCCGGTCTTAGACTGCCGGGAGATTAATTTCTCACCTCACTCTATTTTCTTAATTTAATACCAACGACTATACAAACGATTAATTACGATTAAATACGTTCGACTACCATTATGCTTTGCCTCAAACGATTAATTATAAAACAAGTAACCTGAAATGGATATAAGGAAGAAAACGAGTATAGTAAAACAACTATTTATTCATCAGTTTACCAGAATATATTTTCAAGATGCAACAAATTAAACAACAAATATTTCTTTGAACATCAAGATTATTGTATTTTTCAATATCAAGATTATCATATTACCACTCCCAGTTCAAGAAGAAATCAACGAATAATTACGAACAGCAAGATTTAATTACGAGTATTGAATTTCAACATTAATAAACACAACGAATAATTAAAAGAAAAATCTACAGGATCGAACATCGTCACATTCCAAGGTTGAAGAATGCAACGAGTGATGACGTCACACCGGTTCAGAAACGACATGCTCAACAACCCTAACAGATTCTAACGTTGTGAATACGTCCAACTCTACCAGGCGCTTATCAAGAAGATAACAATACAATGGACATCGACTAACGCAACGCTACGACTATGGATTCGAGTATTTCAACGTTTGGAATTTTTTTCGATTATAGTGAATACTTTCCGTTCTGTTCGTGTATTGTGAAGATTAAATCATTATATATGTGCATTAATCGAGTATATTCTTGAATACGGCTTATTGATCGCCATTTTTTTCCGATTATCAACAATTCCTCAATTAAAATATTTCAAGATGTCGCATCACCGAAGCTATAGTACAGTGAGCAGATACGTGAGTTCGAATAGATTTGTGAGTGTTAACATTGCCACTCAACACGACTAAATACGATTATAAACTTAATCTATCTACTTTACGTGGTTATACTTGGACAAATTTAAAAAGCCTAAATGCATGGGTGGATTTTAACAGACTCAGATATGGACATGAACGAATACATTTGATTACCTTTTCCACCGATATCGTTCCGGTGATGACTGTAGTTATTGGGAGTTTTGTAAAACCAATTCGGTCTCCCACTATAGGCCTAAATTTAATACCGGCAACGAGCTACATTAGTTTAGCTGAACGATCGTTAGCTGATGTGATTCGAATGACAAATTCAAAATTAAACATCATCATAGTCCATTTCTGCTATAGTAGAAACAGCTGCGATGTACGTGAGTAGCTGACTACCGAAAATCTGTTAAAATTCGCAAGTAATGTAATCGATACTCCGACAGTCTTGTGTTATCCTTGCGATCGTGAGATTCGGTTACATTAGCAGATATGAAAAAGCTTGTGTATAGCGGCAGAGTACATATCGCCACAAACGAAAAAGATCTCCATATGAGTTTGTGCTTGCCAAAGTCCAAAGCAGCTCCTCTATAATCGAATATTCTTCTTTTTGTTTTAGTCTGGAAATAGACGAGAATCGCGTCGAGACAATTACGATCGAAGGTTTGAGGATGATGATCGCTACAGAAGAGAAGATCGTCGTTACCCTGACCGCCATGATGACCGCTACGATGACAGGAGTTATGATCGCGATCGGTATAAACGGCGAGAACGCCGAGACAGCCATGAGCATCCTCCTAGTCGCTATAATCGTTTGCCGCCACCTTATCGTAGATATCAGTCGCCATCACCTCAACGGCGTAATCGTTATGGAGAACCAACTCACGTTAGAGTAAGAGAAATCGAATATAATTAATCATGTTAGACTGCAAATATTCTTACTACTATTCATACGTTGGAGACAGGGTGGCAACCCTGATACGTAGGCGCACCACCGACCGCACCGATCCATTCGATTAGACTATTCATAAGTTTGTTACATCATTCTTATTCTCCACTCACTACTTGTTGAACCTTATTGAACTGAATACATTACGTCTCCCACGTTACATTCCGTGTTTCTTTTATAGTGTTAGCTTTATATTTTCGCGTATTGATTTCCGCTTCCGTTCATCGATCTCAAGATATTCAAGTCTATTTCTCAGGCATCCTAACAAGTAGTATAACAACTGAATAATACTTATTATTTCAGCTGAAACCCGGAATTCCGGCAACCATACTTGATTCGCTAGGAGGAACAACCGCCTAGATGGCGCTGTTCATGATTTGAAAACGGGCAATTGAATGATTATCAAGTTTTTATCAGTGATAGGTGATCATATTGAATAATTATTGGCTGTTGATTTTTGTGAAAAATCAACTATTTCGCAAAAAATTTACGTCAAAATCTGAATAATGTAAATTGATAAGATCACGTTATCACATCTGCCCGTTTTCAAATTTTAGTTCAAAAAATGACCGTATGCATTTTTATAGATGGCGTTTGATCGCAAATGTTTGTTCCTCACAGCGAATTCAGTTTCAGGGAAGAAATTCTAATGAGAGAGTTTTTTTTTTAAAAAAATACTCTCTTAACTTGAATCAGTCAAAATTCATTGATTAATAAGACAAAAGTGTGCAACTGAAGAAATCAGTGAAAATTTTACCGATTCAATCAGTGAATTTTCATTTTTGAATCGGTAAAAATTGTAATTTACTGATCGAATCAGTAAAAATTTTAATTCACTGATTGAATCAGTAATTATTCACTGATTGAATTAGTAAATTTTAATTTTTACTGATTCATTTCAGTAGTTGAAAAAAGATTACTGATTCAAAAATGAAAATTCATTAATTGACTCAGTAATTTTTCACTGATTGACAGTCAAATTTCACTGATTAATAGTTGCACACTTTTCACTGTTTAATCAGTGAATTTTCAGTTTTTTGACTGATTCAGATTTAGAGAGTAACTTCAAGATCCGACATATTTAAAATACCGTAGGTAATACCTAAATAGGTACCTGATCTACCATACCTACAACGGTTCAGCATAAAAATGATGCCAAAATATGATTTAAGCAAGCAAGTACATTACGGAAATTACTTAGGTATTCTAAATTTGAATTAGTCAAAAATTCAAAATTGAGTCACTGTTGGAATCATAGAATCAGTGAAAAAAATTATTGATTCAGTCTGTGAATTTTTATTTTTACTGATTCAATAATGAATATTCATTGATTGGAATCAGTAAATTTGGACTGATTTCAATCAGTTAATTAATTTTTACTGATTCAATGGTGAAAATTTACTAAATGAATTGGTAATTTTTCACTGATTGATAGTAAAATGTCCAATGGGAGCCAATGTTGAACTCCTTTATTCCAAAACCTTTCTAATTCGTAGTATATTTTTTTATAATTACTGTGGCGGCGCGTAAGTTTTTCAAGTAAGTAGTAATCGCATTTTGTTGTAGACCAGGTCATAGAATCGAAAAATTTTGAAATTTTTTGATTTTGAAAATGTCGCTGATCAAGTGAAGAATAAGTGGAAATTAATTTATTATCAGCGACCTAATTTTCTATAGGTATACTTACTTTATACCGGTCAATTTTGACATTTTTGACTAATTCAAATTAAGAGAGCGCTGTACTTACTATGACTGAATAATATGCATAGATGCCAATTCAAAAATCATGATCACGCCACACATTTAGCATAATGATTTCTTCCCTAGGAAAACGGAAATACCTTAATTTACATCATAACCGAAGATATTCTTTGCTCAGTACATAATTAATAACTGATTCAATCAGTGAATGTTTTTTACTGATTCAACGATGAAAATTCACCAATTTGGATCAGTAAATTTTTACTGATTTAAATCAGTTAACTAATTTTTACCGATTCAACAATCAAAATTCACTATTTGAATCAGTAATTTTTCACTGATTGGCAGTAAAATGACGCTGATTAGCGGGCGGCGAATCAGTGGAATTTGACTGATTATCAGTGACTTGATTTTCTCTATTTCTTCAGTCAATTTAGGAATTTTCGACTGCTTCAAATGGTTTAAATTAAGAGAGTATACTTACTCACTTTCCACTCACTTGAAAAAAATCTGCCTCACGCCACTCAATGCAATTGTGATTACATTGAATTTTTCACGACTGAGACTGAAGTATGTAGGTATACTCAAGTACGTAGTTAAAAATTGTCCTAAATTCTATGACAACTTTTTAAAATGTAATAAAATTCATTCAGATAAATGCGGTACAAGTTCACTAAAATGCAAATAATGCAATGAAAATCATTTAAAATATCATTCATCAAAGATCAGGGTGTCTTTAACAAACATTTTTGAAAAAAAGCTTGACTTAGCTTGACCTTTTTGAATGAATTTTATGACAACCAACCCCAAATTTTTTGACCCCCCCCCCCCCCCTCATTTGCGTATATTTGTTTTAAAGGAAATTTCAAGCACTTTTTTGTCTTTCTCTCGAAAATACTATTCTTTTTGATAAGAAATTTTTGATATTCATCAATGATGAATGGAATTTTCATGATTTTTGAAATTTTTGAAAAAAGGCTTGATTTTTCGAGTAGGTAGGTAAATTAATAAAAAGCTTGACTTTTCAGGATCAGCTTGACCTATTAGACACCCTGAAGACATCCTGAAAAAAAATGTAGGTAGAAGACTATATTTTTATTTTGTTAAATCGCAGTAAGTAGGTAGGTAAGTTAGCTTTTTTCATCAAAATTCCGGCAAAACATAAATCTCTAAATCTCAAAACCCGATCGGTTCGAAAATTCTAAATATTTCCTGCATCAATGACACCCAAGTACCCACGTTCGACATCAGTATCCACTTTATAGGTCACTCACCAACCTGGACGCCTTATTCAAATGATCGCCAGCAACGCGATCACGGATCACGGATGCTTATACGCGTCATCTTGTCGAGCCTCGATTAGCTATATAGATCTCGCGATCGCATAGAGGTTGGCGCGGATAAACTACACTACGTGAATTTCACAATTACATGGGAACATTATTATGGCACAGCCGTCGTACCTATGGCTACGAGTACACACAGAGACAGTAAAGAGATGATATACCCGACTCTATAGGTGGAAGAAAAAAAAAAAATCTAAAAATACAGTCACGGTTTAACAAGCCGAGCAATTTCCGGTAAATGGATTAGTAAGACATAGCTAGGTATCCATCTGCAAGCACAACGCAGACGATACGCGCAACAAGGTTATAAACTTAAATGGAAAAAATACATTTCGTTATGACCAAAAAGAAAGAAACGCAGATGAACCAGCGAGCCAGAGCGAGAGAGACAGCGCCGGCAAACTGAAGATAATTCCGGTACCGTACGGTACGCTTCCAAATCATCTCTACTCTGTAGCACATCAGCACCGTGAGGTGAACGCTTCTGCGGCCAGCAATAATATAACGACACCATAAACTGTTATATTCCCAATACACCGCGCCGTGCATAGCACCATGTAAATATTTTAATACGCTTTAGATTATCTACGCAGCATCTCATTATCTAGTTCAATCTGCGCGTCCACAGCTCGTTACAAATTTACCCAACGTGAAAAAAAATCCATAACTCCGGATTCGTTTACTTTTCCTAATCGTGTCGATTCAATCCACAAAAAACACCAGAATTGAAAAATCTCACACGAAACCCACCACCCTGGAATCTGAAAAAAATCAATTACTACCCCTTTCAGAAAAAAAAAAACACAAGCAAACCGTTTAAAAAGTTTATAGTTTTCACACCGAAATTTCCAACCCCCGAAAACAGACAAGCCGCCAATTTAAGGTCTAGTTAGGAGAGAAAAAAAAACGTAGAATTAAATTCTCTCGCCGAAGGTGTTTTATTATTATAGGCTTTGTTGAACGAATAAACCACAACAGGTATAATTTGGCAGTAATCCAGCCTTTTGAACGGGCCTCTCACTATCTCCTTGTACAAAGAAACAGAAAAATCCCAAAAGCCCGATTCCGGATTCGCCCTCCCATCGATTAACTTGTACAGGATAAATAGCGGTGGAAAAAAATTATATTAAACAAGGGAAATTATTATATTTTTTACACCAGCTCCACTCGTATTGCTTTTTAACCCAGCTACTGTGCCGCCGCTGATTTTACTCGTAGACTTGCACAATAAACGACTTTATGCTCCAATTATGGAAAAAACTAGTGTACGTTTTTTTTTCTTTCTAGTTTTTCATCTCCGTCACATTTACACGTATAAATAAGCTCTTTGACCCTTGTCCGGTTTATACGTTTGCGATGGTTTTTTTCGACTCTTTACAAAACGTAAATTCGGCGATGATGGGTGTTTTAAAATTATATACGCGTGTACTTGTAGTTGCCAGCGTCGAATATACCACTTTTACGTAGGTATAGAGTATAGACTAATTTTTTTCCCTTCGTGTTTTTTTTTTAGTCTCTCTCGAACACGGTAGTTGGTGTGGAGCTGTAGAGGTATATACCTCTTCGCGGGCGTTATTATGTTTTCTTACCCCTTAATTCGTTGCGCGCCGCTCTCTAATAGATTGTACAAGTGTTTGTTTTCCTTTCTCTCCTGAACAAATATATTTTTTAATTATTAAATTGCGATATTTCTCCCTTTCGGGAACGTGGTGGGTTTTTTCCTTTCTGGTATGAGGGTGTAGGTACTTGAAGGTGGGACATATTGCTGACGCGATATGTACTCGGGTTGGAGTTGGAGACGTCATTATTTTGACATCGATTATACTTAAAATTGTCTTATTGGTAGTTAAAAATTCCAAGTAAATAATGTGTAATTAAGGGCGAATTAGAATTGAGCAGGTTGAGGAGCAGTTTCAAGAGGTTGTGAAGTTCTTATAGGTATTTTCCTTTTTCATTTGGAGGAAGGAAATCCAAGAACTCATGCATTAAAACCGAAAAGACTTCCAATTAATTTTCTGTAAGTAAGTAAGTAAATTTTTTTAAAATTTCTCTCTCGATGAAAATTCAATTCGGCTCCAAAGTCTTGACGTCATAGTCACGTGATGAGCGGATTGTTTACGTTGATATGATAATGTAAAGGTGAATCATGTAGAATGAAATGATGTCGTTTTTTAAAAGTTTTGCAAAATTTGTGAACTTCTGAGGAATGTTTGTATGAATTTTTTTGTAGAGGAGAAAATTCTGTAAGTACAAAACGTAAGTTGTTTCATTTCGATTGGTTGTATGGTTTCTGAGAAATGATTGAAAAATGTTGTTCTTCTATCACCTCTCACGAAGATTTTCCATCATTTCTCAAAAACTACACAACCAATCGAAATGAAACAACTTACGTTTTGTACAGAATTTTCTCCTCTACAAAAAACTGTATAGGTATAAACGTTCCTCAGAAATTCACCAATTTTGCAAAACTTTGGAAAAACTACATTTTGTTCACCTTTACATCTTATCGTCAGTGTTACCAAATTGGTAAATGAGCGAAAAATCGGCTGATTATGACGTCACACTTTGGAGCCGAATTATGAGATCAATTTGAAAAAACTACCGATTGAATCAATGAATTTTCAATTTTCAATCAGTAATTCTTCCATAGATATGATAGAGTCAATCGCCAAAATTAAATTTTTTCTGTTTCATTTTGATACATATTGAAAAAATGACTGATCCAAAAATGAAGATGCTTTTCACCAATTGTCAGTAAAATATCACAGCTTCTTTAGTAACCAAATTCTGGCTATTTCTTCAATGAATGTTTATTGGTTTAAATTGAAAAAATACCTCTGTGGTTTCCATTTTGGTGATAGGTATCTATTATCTACGTAAAATTTCCAAGAATATTTTTTAATTTTAATATTTTGAAATTTTTTAGAATGAAAGTCATTTCAGATCAGATTATCCACTGTAAAAGAGGGGGGGGGGTAACAAAATTCTTTATTTTAGTAGGTGGAGTTCTACTTTTAAAACTGAAATTCAGAATTTGAGTGGATGTCAATCGTCATTGCCTTCAACTTCGAAAGAATCGCTATCGCCTTTACCGCTGACTCCTAAATGTACTTCAATTTCAAGCTTCTATTTTGAAAGTCACCTGTAGAATCCATAATATTGTGAAACTCTTGATCAGTGGCGTCGGAAGGTGAAACAGATGGGAGGCATTATACTCTCCTCCCAGTCTGGCGGGAGTTCAGAGTATCATTTTCATCCCTCCTTCCCAAATTACATCAGACAACGATTTTCAAGCCATTAAAACGCGAAAAAATTATGTTTGTGGACATTAAAACCCTAATTTTTTGAAAGCTTTAGCCTCACATTACTCAGGCATGAACAAAATCATATTCTCTAATTTACAAATCGATGAAAATTATCAAAAATCATCAGAAAACAATCAGAATTGCGCTCTCTCATTCTGAATCAGGGAAAAGTCACTGATGAACAGTCGAAATTGCAGCACAGGGAAAATCAGCAAAATTCACTGATTTTTCAAAGGGTTTCACTAATTTGTCAAAGAATTTCACTGATTTTTCAGCAAAATTCAAAAATTTTACTGATTTTTGAGAGATTTTTCTCACTAATTTGTTTTCAGTGAAAATTTTTTCACTGATTTTCTCCTGTGCTGCAATTCCGACTGTTTTTCAGTGATATTCGATAATTTTCACTGATTTATAAAAGAGAGAGCAGTGCCTACAAGTAATAAATCAGTGACTAAAATACGCTAGAAATTTAGCGAAAATTCACTAAAAAGTGAGTAAATATCTGAAGTTTGATGAAAAATCATTAAAATTCTTTAAAAAAATTGAATATTTTAATTGATTTTCTCCTGTGCTGCAATTCTGACCTTTTTTTTAGTGACTTTTAATTGATTCGAAATGAGAGCGCAATTATATGAAGTATTTGAGGAGACATACCGGATGCTCGATTAATTCTGGACTCCCCCTGTACTTTTTGAGGTAAAAATCGTAAGTTGGCAATACTTTTTATCTGTTCATTTTGTTTATGATTGGACAATTTATACAAAGTATTACCAACTTACAATTTTTACCTCAAAAAGTACAGGGGGAGTCCAGAATTAATCGAGCACCCGGTAGCGTAATATCAAAACTCCTCTCTGCCCCCTTCCCGAAAATCCTTGATACATGGTGTCTACTAGTACTAGATCAAGAAAATGAAAATTCACGCTATCTTCATGTGTTGCACGTTATCTTGAAACAATTTTTCATGGTCCCAAATTTACTCAATAATCCCCCCCCCATCACGTATATTCGTTTGAAAAGAGATTTCAAGCACTTTTCTGCAATTTTATTCTGATGAAATATTGCTTGTTGGGTATAAAAAATAATACGAAACAGGCAAAATGAAAACACTTTTATAAGATTTCTTAACAAATTCTCGAAATCAACAGGCAGGATTTTTACAGGTCTTTTCAAACCAATTTTATAAAAAATATCCTCGGAGCATCGGAAAAAATATCCCCACTCCACTTTCAATATTTTTTCATCAGATGAAATTTCAATAGTTTTTACCCCACGACCAAAAAATTCCATTTTATATTGAGGTATTGGAGGGGTAATGACTGCCCAACAAAATACTCCATGAAGAAAAAATTTCATTTTACATTGGAGTATGCGCAGGGTGATGGCCTGATTTACAAAAATACCCCGCAACCAAAAAATTACATTTTTTATTGGGAATATGAGCGGGGTAATGATCTGTTCCACAAACTACCCCGCACGACCAAAATATTTTATATCACATTGGGGTATGGGCGGGGGAAATATCTGCCCCACAAATGAAAGCAATTATAGGATTCAGTCAACAAAATCATAATCAAGAGATTTTAACTGAAAAATCAAATAAGTAGTGAAACTTAAAAGAAAAAACCAGATGGAAGCCTTAATTTTTTTTATAAAAAAATTAAGTTGAAAAATTATTTAGATGCAATTCTTCGATTCAAAAATTCAAGAGAAAAGGCCAGAAATTCAAGTTTTTTATCGAAATAGAAAATGATCAAAATTCGTACTATTTTCATGTTTGCATTAGACATATCATGATTGATTTAGGTAAACTGGCAAAGCATTTTTTTCATTTTTTCAATTGTTAGGTCCACTCTCTTTTGTACAAGTTTTCTCTATACTCCTTGAATGAAAAATTAATTGCACGATTTTTTTTTTAGGCTTTATATTATATATATAAAAAATGTAAGTATTTAGGTACACGATACAAACCTCTATCAAAAATA